>OY821765.1:6019908-6318596 GCA_963682095.1 Potentilla sterilis | reverse complement strand
AAGCTTCAAAAGTAGGTGTGGCCAATGATCGAGTCATTGAATACAGCCACATTATCCTTGTATTAGACCAGCTACACTTAGCTTTACTTGGTCTTAAGGAAGAAGGTCGCTTAACAACTCAAAACTAGAGTTCGCGTTGAAAATCAGATTCACGCGCAGCATGACCTTCGTGTACTTAAATAGTCATAACTCCTTCGATACAGTAGGTATGAACGAACCGTAAAATGTTCTGGAAACTAGACACCCATATCTTTCCAGTGGTATAAAGTACACAACGTGGTTCGTTCTGAGCTGATCACAAAGCTCTGTCGAAGGTGACTGATCTGCAAATTACTGGACAGATTCGTCCTACTTTGCTAAAACAGCCATAACTCACTCAATATGATAGCTATGATCAAATGGTTAGTGTCCCTGGAAAGTAGACACATAGAGCTTTCCAACGGTACTAAGTTTACCATTTTCCGATGAGTGAGTTGTCATGTAGGTCACGGGGAAGTTGACGTACAGAACTAGGCAGAATCTGAAATTGCCTATTGATGTGTCTTTCATGATGGGATCGAATGAGCCTAAACCTTTCTCTCTTAAAAGAAAGTACCGCCATATACCATGGCATTGCGTGGGCGCGTCTAGCCATCACTTTGGCTTTATAAGTTTATAGCGAATGAGATGTCGAGTTGAGCATATCATGACAAGCACATGATTGCGCACATGATACTTAGATAGAGAGTTTCATCTCCCAAGACTTCTCGTCACATAGACGAAACGAGTCTTCTCAAGACATCGACTAATCATGGGATACATATAGGCTTTGGTTTAACGTCCATTAGTTTGCCATAAGCCGATAGATGAACAAGTTCATCACTAACGGTTCTCACATTTGAGACCAAGTATTCCCAAGATCTTTTCATTCTTAACGTCGGATTAGTGATACTTCAATCACAATTCATCCGTAGTTTACACGCAAATAGGCATGATTCATTACATTTCATCTCCAATCAAGTAGTTGCTCAACCGCGTTATACAATATCCAACCAGAAGATTTGAACCCATATAGAGAACATCCTAATCTGATAGCATACGCACTTCGAGGTTTTTGCTTACTTGACTTGGGTGAAAACTGATCCATTCATGATATTTATGTACATCTCTTTACTTAGTCCCAATAGAGATGATACAAGCTGCATGATCAGTTTTTCGGAACTACCTAACTGACAAGGTAGTGGAGTGTGATATGACTCCATTACGAGAGCATATGTCATCGTAGTCGATTCCAGGGCGTTTGTGAGAGACCTTGCGCCACAAGGTGAGTCTAGGCTCTTTTTCTCACTACGCTTTCAATCAAAGATTATCGATAGGGTTTACACTTGCGGTGTCGGCATCACCTGACCAAGGACCTATCTCTTTGTATAAACTGGATCGCATATCTTTCCGTGTAGGCCAATTCACAACGTTGGTATTTGCTTCAACGAAGTGAGTGTATTCGATATCTAACTCATAGACCACGTACTCATGTACACTAGTGTAATTCGCATTTGTAGAGATCTCTATATGGATTGGCTTCTCATTGAGGCGTCCCCCAATAATAACCTTAATCCAGAAAATCCATGAGACGAATGAGTTGTCATTGATCCAAGGATCAAGTTGTGCCATACTCGCATTCGGCGAGTGTATATCGAACAAAGTGCCCTCTCTACACTTCTTGTGAGAGTCACGGCCTAGTGACACCAGCTACCACTTTTGTGGAGTCACCATGTCACCATTTATGAATGACAATATGTCCATTGATTTGGACATCAATCCTTACAGGCATGTTGATACAAGAGTACTATTCCGATCTTTTCTTTGAAAGACCAATAGTTTGCTCTTTGCAGCATGTATATCAAATCTCGTCACTTTGATTTATGGGACTTTGGGAACATGATGAGGCACAGTGGGGACAAACCACGGCAATGCCAAGTCGTTCTACTTGAACAAACTTGTTCTTCTCTCCCCCTAACGACGGGGAGACTGGCTCATCAAAAAAAATGACATAAACGAGATCGCCTGTGAAGGTTTATATATAGCGGACTATAGGTGGAAGCTGACGTCTTATTCAAAGACGTTATTCATAATCAAATAACCCATCATTGAGCGCTTGTGGTAGCGCAATATGGCACATAAAGTATGTGGACGGTATAGGGTATTGATCGTTAACACTTATACGTTAACAAGATGCATTCCGTTACAAAATGTAACATGCATGTATGCTTCCTGAAACGTTTCACTATGTTCCGGAACACCAAATGCCACCAAATTTTAACAGTAGGTAGGCACATGTGTTAGAATTCCAACGCCGCCGGCTTCATTGCCGGAACCGGTCGGAAACATACCGAACCGGTCGGAATAGTCGCCGGAGGTCAGTGAACGTTTGTGTCGAGTGGTTCATCACCTTCCAGGTGTCCAATGGCTCTGAAATTTTATGAGCAGGTAGCCATGGATGTTAGGAATCGGTGGACCAAATTTCACCTCAAGAACCGGCCTAAAAGTAGGTAAACCGGTCCTCACAATGACGAGTCCGCGAGCTAAAAAACCAGAAATTTTAGGTTTTTGCTACTTTTCTATCATTGTGAAGGTGCTTCATAACATCTAAGTGTTATGGCTTGAGTTTAACCATGAGGTATATCACCATAGTATCATTGTATCTCAAATTGAACTATGAGAAGACATCAAAGCCATCATCTTATGTATCATTGCCTTTAGCGTAGGAGGGCGTTACTCCAAAACTTTGCTAAAGATTAAGCTTCCATATGTTGAGCATAGCTAATGAAGGATCATAAGGGGGGGTCATATGCACGTTTAAATGCATAGATGGTGCTTCCATTGACTTGGAGGAAGACTTGGGTGACGTTAATGTCATCCTTGAGCCTTGAGCATTGCTCATGACGCTACCAAATTCTTTTGGTAATCTTTGATCCCAATAGCTTCTTTGCTCAAAAGAAACGATGTCCATAGCTTTCTTGCATATATGGATCATCAAAACATGTCCAAAATTCCGGACTATGTATGGAAGAGTCTACATGAGTCGTCGATTCAAAGAATCCGAATCATAGTATACGTGAAATACATTCACAATATTGACTCATAAGTTGTGCGCATTCATTAGAAGCGATACATAAGAAATCAATTCAATTTTCACAATGAGTTTCAAGGTGATAAACGTTGGCACCAATATCTTTAAGTGGTGAGCAAGGTTCGATGTAGATTAGCTACACACTCAATGTCTCTATGATACATTCATAAGAGTGTAGAGACAAGGGTTTTATGCCAAGACATATAAACCGGAATATATACTCAATTCCTATAGAGTGTGCAACATGGCGTGTAGTATCACAAGATAAAACATAGGCATGCTTAAAGGCGTACTAGATACATCCGTTAACGCTCAAAAATAGAGCCGGAAAACAACCAGAATGAGCCAACATCGATACTATAGAGACATAAATGTCTAAACCAAGTATCCAGGACCGAGGCCATGAGCTAGCTATCCGAGGCCGAAGCCAAGCTAGAATGGGAGCCAAGCCGAAACAAGGCAAGGAAGGGCCAGGGTCAAGCATAGGCGCGTGCTAGGCTAGCCAAGGCCGAAGCCGAGGTGGTGCACGGGCAGGCCGAGGCCGAGCAAATGTCAAGGCATGCCAAGGCCGAAACCAAGGCGTGTCGAGGCAAAAGCAAAGGCTTTTGGGGCCGAGGCTTGATGTTGGAGTCAAGGTCATGCGAGTTGCCGATGGATAGCCTAGGCCGAAGCGAAGGCTTACCGAGGCATAAAACAAGGACCTGACGAGGCCGATGCCATGCTAAAGAGCCAAAGGCATGCCGAGGCCGAAGCCAAGACGTGCCGGAGTGAGTGCATGGGCTTATAAGGCCGAGATGGCTGCTGGCCGGGCCGTGTTCAGGCCAACGCCGAGGCCGAGGCCGGGGCGCTGCTAGGCGGGCCGTGTGCGTGCCAAGGTCCGGAGACCGAGGGGGCGGCAGCATGTGGTTGTGGCGGAGCTGTAGTCCAAGCAACGCGCAAGCTAAGCCAAGGCCGAAACCGAGGCTAGGCAAGGCGGGCTATGGTGGGCGCAAGAGTGCCGAGGCCGAGGCCGGGCAATGCGCATGCATCCGCTTATGTACGCAAGCATGTCAATTTGTTTCTTGACGAGTGAGGCCTGGCGGATCGCGACCAAGTTGGCGGATGGCCATGGCGAGCGAGGCCTGGCGGATCGCAGCCAAGTTGGCGGATGGCCATGGCGAGCGAGGCCTGGCGGATCGCGGCCAAGTTGGCGGATGGCCATGGCGAGCGAGGCCTGGCGGATCGCGGCCAAGTTGGCGGATGGCCATGGCGAGCGAGGCCTGGCGGATCGCAGCCAAGTTGGCGGATGGCCATGGCGAGCGATGCCTGACGGATCGCGGCCAAGTTGGCGGATCGCAGAGTTGGCGGATCGCGGCCAAGTTGGCGGATCGCAGAGTTGGCGGATCACGGCCAAGTTGGCGGATCGCAATTTCTCGCGAGTCACTCATTTTGTCTCTTGTGATTTTTCGAGTTAACATCACCAATTAGGTTGGTGAACTCAATCAACATGCCATGTAAATGTGTAATGCGATTCATTGCATTCACATATAGCTTTTTTTAGGGAATCGAACCATATATGCATCAAAATGCCAACGGTTATATCGAGATCTTGACCATAAAGAGTGTATCGACTAAGTAGCATTAGTCACACATGTGAGGTCTATGCCTGCACAAAATCAACGGATTTGTAGTCACTTTGACTATGAAATTGAAGTCATATGCTTCATATTTATTGCAAATTATCTTTTGCTGTTGAAATCCGTAATCATGAGGATATACTCTCATCTTCTTCCATGTATCTCTTGTATACATTGACCATATGATTGCAATTTTGCAATTAGTGAACCGATAGAACCATATCCATGACATGATTCTCTCTTTTTTCAATGGCCATTCTCTAGGCGCATTTTATGGTCAATTGTTTCTTTATATCAAAAGAACAAGAGGGAAGGAATTGAATGGTCGAGACCAAGATTCTGGTTACTCAATTCAATTTGTTGTGACAATTTCCGTCACATATCGATGTTACAGTGACAATTTCCGTCACACATCATGAGTTTGTCCCCTTTGTGACTCCCTTAGGATCGTCACAAGCATCGACAATATTATGTCGGAATCGTGATTAAATATTCACGAAGAGTTGTGGTTCACAGTGACATCACAGCCACAAGCACAACTTTGGACGGTAACATCACAGTTACCCCATAAATACTGTGATACGCAGGGGTGGGTGGGGCCCCTTTGTATTGTCCTGAAAAACACACAAGTTCCAACACATATACACAAGTTCAAGTAATTGAAATTGCGAAAGAACGGGAACTTTTATTAAATCATACTTGCTAGTTCGCCAAATGAACTGCGTTTAAAAATTGCGCTTAAGGACTCGGTTATGATCCTTGTGCAATTTTGAGATGCTCTTCCATGTACGTGCAACGAAATAATCCTCGCAATTACATCGCGATGCGTCGTGCAATAAGTTTCATGGAAAAGAAAAACATATGGTTAGTCATATTCACCATATATAGCAGTAAAAAGTGAATTACTGCAGTAAATGTTTTAACCCGAAGGGTAAAACTATTTAACAGAAGAGACATATTACCGTTTTGCCCCTGGGTCTGATCAAAAGATCCGGGTCGGGTCTGCATATCGGTTCGAGTTCGGGTCAACATCCGTTGCAGATGGGTCGGGTCGAGCAAAGAATCCGAGTTTGGCTTGAACGGCGCCGAAACGAGGCGCTAAACTGACGGCGAGGCGGAGAGCGGCGGCGTCAAACGTCAATACCCAGACGAGGATGACGTTGGAGGAGAGCACCGGTTGCGTCGATTAGGCTAGGAGCAGCGACCCTCGGACTGGATCGATAGAGTGACCGGTTTGGGACTCCGGTCTGGGCAGGATGATGGGGAGCGGACGCGGGATTGAGGGCGTCGGCAAGCCAATCGGAGAAGATCGATGATCAGATCAAGGCCGCGGCGGAGAAGATGGGTGCCCTGATCATATTACAATCTCTGCCGACAAATATGTCGTCGGTAGAACTGGGATCTTACTCATTCTTCCTTTACCGACGAACAAATTGTCGCTAGAAGTATTGTCCTTCGTTGCCGACAAAGAGGTTGTCGGCAAAAGAGAGTTTCTGATGGGCCTCTTAGCTTTTGCCGACAAGGAGTTGTCGGTAGAACCTGGTGGCCTGGGAATCTTCCTTTATTCCGACGAAGCAGTTGCCGGCAGAAAAGCTAGGGTTGCTGAATTTTTTTTTCTTTTTTTTTTTTTCGGCAAAAAGCTAGGGTTTTTGCTATCAAACACAGGGTTAGAAACTACGTGCTGATAACGTGTTGTAGGAGAAACAATATAGATGTAAAGCGTTACTTTATTGATAGATAAGGAGGCCTTTATATAGGCATTACATCAAGTATCCCAAGTAATCAGGGATTCCCTATCTACTAAGGTAACTACTATTCTAGTCTAATTAGGTCAAGACACACAACGGAAGTTACGGAATTAACCTTCCTTGAACACATTTTTCTTTTTTAACACAAACACTGTACAAAATTAATAACACGAATAATTACAGTGCGGTAAAAGTAAAGCTGAAATAATGCAGCAACACCCAACCGTATGTATGCACAAGAGCACAAAGAATATAATAGGAAATCAGAGTGGTTCCAAGAATTAAGAAAATAAATAAAACACAAGAGAGAATTAGGAAAGGTGAGAGAGAGAGAGAGAGAGAGAGGGGGTTTGATCTAAGGGGGGAGGAGGGGAAGTGATGCAAATATTATTGTGGATCGTAAAATAAGCGGATGTTTCGGCAACTGGGATGGCTGGTTGGTCTTCCCTATAAATCCTCCTCATCAAAACGTTTGTCAAATGCCAACAACCCGGCTCAGGCTCAGGCTCAGGCTCAGTCTCTTCAACTCAGGCCGCCGCTGGCTATGTTGGACTCTGTTCAGGAGATCGCTGTTTACATTCACCGCTTCCACAATCTCGATCTTTTCCAACAAGGGTTTGTCTTCATTCAGTTTTTCCGTGTTTTTCTCGCTCAATTTGAATTCTCAGTTTTTAATTATTTATTCTGTGAATTTGCAGATGGTACCAAATTAAGATCACCATGAGATGGGAGGACAGTGACGTCACCGGCACTCCTGCCCGAGTTGTTCAATATGAAGGTACCCCGTCTGTTGTTTCCAATTACTTTCTACTTTTGTTTGAGGAAATGACATTTTATTCGAAGCAAAGTTGTTGTTTTTAGGTCACTATTTGAGTCAGAAATGAAATCGTAAAGTACCCATATAGGTTGTGAGTGTGTAAAAGTATGCGCATTGCTGCTTTTCAGTGTTAGGGAATGGGAGCAATGGTGGCTGTTCTTTTTTTGTATAAAAGTGGAAAATGAGATGCACTAGAAATTTGATGCCTTTTTTCTCGAATCCAAAATCCAAAATAGGTCTGCTTTATCTGAAATTAGTAAAAGCTGGTTGCCATGTTCTTAGGAGAAGATATATTGTGAAAGCATAAACTTTATGGATTGACGGTGTAAAGAAAAAATTCTACATGACTAAATTGGGTTTAGCTATCACTGGGAACTGATAAATGTAGCTTGTCCTTGTGATTTTAGAAACTGGCCTTGGCATACATAATTAATGAGAAAAGAGAAGAGGAGATGAATACAATGGTTCAACATATAGCTTCTGTTTAGTACTGCCAATCATGTGATAGACTCGTTGATAGTCTGGACATGATTAAGTGGTTTTGATTCCTGTTATTAGGCAGAGATAAATGTTATGCTCCAGTCAAATATAGATTTGATAAGCTGCTCCGGTACTCAAGTGATATCTGTTACAAAAATAAAGAGGGAAGATCTCAGAAATAATTTAAATGGTTTGACTGGCAGCTCCCGATCTTGGTTCTGATGATGTATATGGAGTATGGAGGATTGATGATACAGACAACAGCTTCTCAACTCAGCCTTTTCGTATCAAATATGCAAGGCAGGACGTCTTTTTATCCATCATGATATCGTTCAATCTGTCTCTTGCTGGATATGAGGTTATCTCTCATTCTCTCTGTGTGCCTCTATGTATGTGCTCGTGTCTGGGCCGGTGTGACATGCTAAGTTATAGATCATCTAGAAGGAATTTGTTCAAGATGGTCGTGCGATGTGAGAAGTAGCCTTTATTTCTTCTTGGTTTTGTCTTTTCTTCGAATAATAATGGGTGTCAATCTACATGTACAAATCCTTTGCTAGGAATCTTAATGATATTAGTGTATCCTTGACTAACAGGACATCATTAGTACAAATTTGTATCTATAAAAAAAAATATATTAGTAAAGGGTAACAGAATCCTGTTTTGTAAATGAAATTAGATTTCCAACTATTGTTTTTTATGATCCCCTCCCACCCCCTGTGGTATGTAGTAATGTTCATAAAATGTGATGTTAATAGGGTATATAATTTTCAGGGTCAATCCTCATCTGCTGTTCTCTTGAAGTTTGAGCTTATGCATGCCCCCATATTGGGAAATAGGTGAGTTTACATAATTTATATTCCTTTCTTGCCTGCTTATGATTCACAAATTGTAAGTGATGTCATTACTTGCACTGGATAAATGGCAGGTCTGACTTACAGGCAGCTCTGGATGCTAACCCTGCCGCTGTCCATGAATTTCGAATTCCTCCTAAAGCTCTTTTGGGTTTGCATTCATATTGCCCTGTTCATTTTGATGCATTCCATTCAGTGCTTGTTGATGTTAGTATACACATCAGTCTACTAAAAGCTCCTTCTTCCAAGTATCCATCGAAGGTATCCAGGTTTGTCACATATTCATCTCTCAAGTTGTTTAGAATTCTACATTTTTTTCCTTTTCTGGGAAGTTAACCGTTTACTAAAGTTGCTGAAGCTATTTCTTGTCTGTAAAAGTTATGCTTTATTAACTTTGGTAATTTGATTCTTTCAGTATGCGTAGAATTGCTCAAGGTGTTGGTGGAGAAATTTCTGAATCTAATCAAGTATGTTTCACATTGAATTCTACGAGACATTCTTTTGGCACTTGGAAACTTAGGATATTTACTTTAAAATCTTTGCCATCTATTCTTCTCTCATTCTTTAGATTACAATATGGTTTTGATGAATACGTTAGCTATTCCCATACTGCTTTTCCTGGACTTTACATAATACCAGGACAAAAAATATATTAGGCTTCTATGCACTATCTAGGCATGTTATGTTTTTTTTTATTACAGCTCATGCGTGTGGTTGTGTACGTGCTGCTGTATAAAATTTGGACTTCATAGCAGCATAAAGTACAACCAAATTTTAAATTACAGTGTCCGTAATTTGCTTAACAAACTAGGATTATTTATGATATGAACTGTGACTCTGTGAGAGAGTCCTGAAGCATTGCCTCATGCTAGATTATGATGTCATTAATACAAGACCTCCACATAATACTAGAACACACAGACATGGGATATGGGGTGTAACAGCAGTTACTGTCTTCAGCACTGACACAAAAAATTGTATATATGGGTATGACATGATTTTAGAAAATACCATGTTATCTTGAAGTAAAGATATGGTAGAAAAGAACACATTTCTTTTCAACAGAGGTGATATGAACATGGGAAGAACATGACTAAACTCTGTTTGGAGGTTGAGAACAACTTGTTGGCTGCTGTTTTACCCTTCAGCTACTAACCAAGGTCCTTTATCTGCTTTTAAGGATAAGGGTGATTACCTAACAACGCTCCTTATAGAAACCAGAGTTTAGAAAGAGATCTACCTGTACTGTCTTCTATCTTGAACTAAGCTCTTTTGGTTTGGTTGTTTTAGTCTGGGTAGGCTTAAGAAGAAATCTTGTGCTTCACTGCTTCATTTTATTGGGGATGCATAAAATTGCGATAACCAATGCCTGAATATCTTATTAGCTTGCTATTCACAGTGCTTTAGTCCTCTAGACTGATCTTGTATTTAGAGGCAATATCAATTTGTGGTTTATCTCATTTTCCATCTCTCTTGAAGTACTACTCTATCATTTGCTAACAGTTGATAATTTGTGATTGACTAGGCAGCAGGGCAAGTAGCTACTGCAGACTCGAATGGCACCATGCTTCTTAAATCATTGTTAGCTGCTCATAGCATACTGCTTGAAGAGCTCCAGACACTTAGCAAAGCTGTTGATCAAGAAATTGACTTGACTGATTTTATATCTAAAATGGATAATATCAATGATTCTATCCTGCCAGAAAATTTGGTTGCAGCAGATGGCAAAGTTTCAGGACAAGGCAAGCCACAAAATGGTCTTGAGGTCCTTGCTTATTTCATACAGCATAATGTTAATACTTATATTTTGGAACTTTCAATGGCTTAACATCAACACTTTTACTAAACTGTATATGTTATTTTATTTTATTTCACAGAAAGCAAATGGCGCACCAGATTCGAGAACTGGTGAATTGCCTCGATCTTTATCAAGGGGTTCCGTACTGAGCTCATTCAATTTATTGGGAGATGAACTTTTATATCTATGGAATACATATTTGCAATTCCACAGGTTTGCTTCTGTCTGATACTAATACAATTATCTAAATTGTTTGATATATTTCAATACATACACCATTACTACTTTTTAGGCAAAAAGTTTCCCTGTGGTTTGTGTGATACTCGATGCTGCTTAGGTGGCTAATAAACAGCTCTATGGTTTGCACATTTGGCAATCTTGGTCACTAATATTTACCCATAGAAATACGTTGTATGAATACACTGTTTTTGCCCATAGAAATGGTAATATTTATTGTGAACAGTATGAAAGCAACTTTAAGGCTTAGATGCAAGTTTTTTTTTTGGAGAATATATCGTAAGGTTTTAAATGTTACTTTGCGTGACAACTTAGACACAAGATTTGATGTTTGGGTACTATGCTTGGAAGAGGGTGTGTTTAATATCATGGAACTGGAGTTCCATAGAAGAAAAATTGCTTCAGATGGACCTCCTTCAGTATGGATATGATTAATTTCCTATTTTTATAGCCTGTACATGAAAGAAATTTAATTCATCTGATTTATTTTCGGATCATCTGCGCTTGTTTGTATGGTGATATTTATTCATTACAGGTTTCACAAAACAAAGATACTGGAATACTTGCATGACACATGGGCTAAAGATAGAAGAGCTGAATGGTCCATATGGATGGTTTACTCTAAGGTTGAGATGCCTCATCACTATCTAAACAGTGGGTTTGACGAGTCTTCTAGTACTGGTGGCCATAGAAGAACTCCAACTTTGTGGAAGCTGAATGATGATGTAAGTATTCAGTGTCACATAATTTGAAAAGGCAAACTAAAAAAGTGTCCAACGTGTTTGAGTTAAGTAGGGGTAGGCCTTCACATTATATATTGCCAGTGTGCATAGAGTACTCCTGATCAAATCTAGATTCTTTAATGTGTGTTTTGTGGATCTGACTTTGTTATCTACAGCCGGCACAGATTGCTGCTACGCGTGCTGAGCTTCATAGACGAAGTATTGCACAAATGAAGGTGAGCTTTTGCAGTTTTGCTTTCACATCAAATGTCATGCTATGGTTTTTGAATTGGTAATTTATTAGTGTAATACAAGCTTAGTCTTGTTTTCTTAAATGCAGATTAACAATCGATCAATTCAAGACTTGCATATATTTGGAGATCCATCAAGCATTCCTATTGTTATTGTGGAGCGTGTCATGAATGCACCTAGGCGGACTACTAGTGAAAATTCTTACTTGAGACATTTGGATGTGTCAAATGCTCCAGGCCTGCTAAGTGGGTCTGGGTCTGGGTCTGGGTCAGAGTCTGTAAACAAGCAATCTGGCTATAGCTCCTCAAAGAAATGCCGTGTTTTGAAGATTGTTGTCTTTGTGCATGGCTTTCAGGCTAGTTTTCGTTGCTTACTGCTTCCATGAACATATATATTCACGGTTGTTTCTGTTCTTTCTTTGCGACCCCCTCTGGTAGTTTTCAATGTGTAAACAGTTGCTATGATGAAAGTTCTCTTCATACAACAATAATTATGGTATTTACCTTATTTAGGCATGATTCCAATTAGGAGGAAACTTGCCAAGTATTTGTAGCAACTTATTTTTAGAACTGTCCTAAAAATTACATATGGATGATGCTCATATGTTGTAGTTATATTCATTTTCAAAAAAAAATTAAAAATGTTTTAGTTATATTACACCGCTGTATTTTTGCTTCTAAAGGTGTGAAAGTTCGATCTATAGTCCAAGTACTTATTGGTTGTCATTCATGTTTTTGCTGCTACTGTTCAACTTGTTACCAATTCAGTGATGAAACAGTTTTTTGAGTCTATTGAAATCCACTCTGTACCGGATTGTTATATAAGAGAGGTGATAAATGGATACTTATTAAAATTCTCTTACTTCAGGGGCATCATCTGGATTTGCGGCTCATTCGAAATCAATGGCTTTTGGTAGATCCCAAGGCAGAGTTTCTTATGTCAGAGGCCAACGAAGACAAAACATCCAGTGATTTCAGAGAAATGGGACAACGGTTAGCTCAGGAAGTTATTACTTTCCTTAAGAAGAAAATGGATAAAGCTTCAAGATCTGGAAACTTAGTGGATATTAAGCTCAGCTTTGTGGGGCATTCTATTGGAAATGTCATAATAAGAACGGCACTAACAGGTAATGGAATCTTGAAATTTATGTTGTTGGATTTCATGTTGTGCCTTATTTGCAGTTGGTGTGAGAATTGTCTGATTTTTTTTTTTTGGCAGAGGTTATGATGGAGCCATTCCTCAGATACCTATACGTATATGTTTCAATATCGGGTCCACACCTGGGGTACCTATACAGTTCAAACTCTTTATTTAACTCTGGGTTGTGGCTTTTGAAGAAGCTGAAGAACACTCGATGCATTCATCAACTTACTTTCACAGATGATCCAGACCTCCAAAATACGTTCTTTTACCAGCTTTGTAAGGTAGTGAAAGAAATCTATGATTCATTGGATACTTTCTATTTTGAAATAAAATCGTTTTATATTCTGAAAGATACTGTGGCTCAACCATAGGATGGTTGTCTCATGACTGCACAAGTGTTTCTGATATTGGGAGAAGTTAATCAAATCTATGACTCTGGCGTTTAGCTTGCATTATTGGGGAGGTATATGTAGGAACAAAATTGTAAACTGAGGCATGAAAGCTCGTACACAAATCAGGCTTACTCAATGCAATATGGGGCAGTTCAAATAAACCTAGTAATGACACGTTTCTTACAAAAAAACAGAATGGGGTCTAAGAAATTTCTGACTTATCAATTTGTAATTTCTAAATAGTTCTCTTTTCTTTGCAGAAGAAGACGCTGGAGAATTTTAAGCATATAATCCTGCTCTCTTCACCACAGGTATCTTTCTTTCTCCTCCCTTCCCTGGGGATTTGTTGAAAATAATTACTTGATGAAAATTGCATACCTAATGAAATCTTATATGTTTGTATCCCTGTGCTGTTTGTCTATGCGTCTAATGTGAGTTTTTGTGTTTGAGCACCCAAAATCACTAACAATTCATCTTTACTTCTTTTGTCATCCATAATCCATTGAATTGATCCACATTGAAAGTATAAAAGCTTGTACCTAATCGTTCACTGTCGTAGCAGCACTCTATGTAGTCAAAGCTTTCAAAGCTTCTGTAATTCATTTTGTATTCTGAATACTTACTACTATGCTAGGGCTTCAATGTTGTAGCAGTAAATTCTTTCTGTCTTAGGTATGAGGATTACTCCGTACTCAACCAACAGGCACCTTACCACCTTTCATATTTATTTACTCTGGTGTCTCACAGCCACTTTGATAAATCATGCTGTGATTTACTTAGGCCAAAGTGGAGTACCTAGAATCTCCATGAACCTTATATGATCCATATTCTAATTATAGTAATTTTTGTTCGGTCATGATTGTATCATTGCCTTCAGTGGTTCAAATGTCACTAATCTTTGCTATTACTAATGGGAAGTGTATTACTTAACAATTAATAAACAATTATATATTCCCTCTGCTACCATTGATTGGTCATGTGTCGCAGGATGGTTATGTTCCTTACCATTCTGCCAGAATAGATATGTGCCAGGCTGCTTCAGTAGACTTTTCGAAAAGGGGTAAAGTTTTTTTGGAAATGCTGAATGACTGCTTGGACCAAATACGGTCTCCTCACTGTGAGAACCGAGTGTTCATGCGTTGTGACATCAACTTTGACACCTCCACATATGGAAAGAACTTGAACACATTCATTGGAAGGGCTGCCCATATTGATTTTTTGGAATCCGACACTTTTGCTAGATTCATCATGTGGTCTTTTCCAGACCTATTTCGGTAAATACCTGTTGCTATCAACTTGTCTTCTTCTCTAGCCTACCCTTTAGTTGGGTATTTTCCCTCCTTCAAATCAAGGACCAATTTGAGGAGGGTTTTTGGAGGTGGAGTATTTAACAGCGGCCATGCCCTTTTGCACATCGAGGATGAGCTGCTTGAAGACGTCAGCCATTGTACATTATCAGCTTAGAACTGAACTCATTTTGCAGGTAGAAATTGTACCATTGTTTAGCTGAATTTTAAGTTCCTAGAAGTCGCCACCAGCAGTTTGGCTTGTGCGTACCCGACGGTTGAGAAATCAAGCTCACCTGTAGTGATTGTTTTAGAAGCTGTAATTCCAAGTTCTTCCTTATATTATAGATTAGTTATATTTTGTGATTAAGGTTATCCTGTATTTTAAGCAGACGATAGAGGATGTAATTGCTTTAGTGTGCAGTAATAAGATTTGATAGTCTTTTTTTTTTTTTTTGTCAATTTACACTGATATAATCAATGACATTTCAGAGCCCAGAAGAGATTCACGAGATTCTTGCAACATCAATATGAACTGACAATATATATATATATATATATATATATATATATATATATATATATATATATATATATATTTTCAAATGGGGACGTCCGCATTTTACGAATCCGTACGGATTCCGGTTTTTCGGCCGGAATCCGGTCACCAAATCCGATCTCCACCGTTCAGATTATAGGTATGCGTGTATAGATCAATTCTGTAAAATTTCATCCAATTTGGTGATCGTTTGATACCTCAAAATCGCGATTTACCAATCGGAATCTGAACGGTTCCAGTTTATTGATTTCTGTCCGTTCGTGTAAATCGCGATTTTGAGGTATCAAACGATCACCGAATTGGATGAAATTTTACAGGGTTGATCTATACACGCATACCTATAATCTGAACGGTGGAGATCGGATTCGGTGACCGGATTCCGGCCGAAAAGCCGGAATCCGTACGGATTCCTAAAATGCGGACGTCCGCGGTATAACCGCACTGTATATATATATATATATATATATATATATTCGTTTTTGGTTTGACTTGCATATGGTATTTCTCAGTTATTCACTTATCCAGTAATCATTATTAGTTTATTACCTAGCATCATCTAAGTTGACTAAAATACGGATTCAGGGTTACCAGAGAGAACGCTAACTAATGGTATTGAGCTAAAACTTTGGAAGAAGAGTACAGCTCACAAACCAGTAGTTGTTCATTATCAGTTGTATTTGTGGTTTCTAACAAAACAATAAAAAAGTTCATGACTTGGGCATTTGCTTCTCTTGGAGAAGAATTTTGATCATATAGGCCTAAACAACGTATCTGTTACGTATAAAAAAACAATGGTATTACCTTCTGTAATTTCATTGCATTTCCAATCAAACTGATGATTCTGTGTCCTAATCTACCACGTATCCGTAGTAGGAAAGAAGTAAATAGTACGAGAGTTTTGATTTTCCTCTAAACAGACACAAGAAATTCCGAGATTCTCAAATGATATACCCGTATCAAAAAAAAAAAAAACTTATATCTATCCTGTTACAGTGATCTTTTCAATCCAAAAGCGTCAACCGTATTTAACGTAAACTTCAACTCTTATATTATTGAAATTGATTTCCCAATATATTTATAACGTTTCCTTCCTCTATCCAAATTCATCCAAATCTTGTAACCAAAAAAAATTCATCCAAATCTTTATTTAATCCTTATCCGAATTCCCACTATTTAAATACAATCAAGACTGCCAAATTTCTTCACTTTCACAGCTTTGCTACAATGGCGGATTACTCGTTGCCTGACGACTCTTATTTTCTTGGGTTTGACAGTTCCACTCAGTATGTTTATCAATTCCACCTCACTCTTTTACCTGCTTTTCATCAGAATTAGACATGCCCACTTTACCAAATTGAATTTTTGTTTCTGGGTTCTCTTAGTGTCATTGCATTTTCAATCAAACTGATGATTCTGTGTGTTCTTTATATGTCTTTGTTTTGGGTATATGATCACATACACAATTATTAGATATAAAAAATGAAATTCCACAATTTCAATCACTACAAAGTTAGTGATCAACTGATGTATTCAGTATGATCACTTGCATATTTAGATATATGTAATGCCAGAATTACACTAAATGCAATAATGGTACGTGTGTGAGTGTAACAATAGATATGACAATAGCCATGACAGAGTCTAGGAGCTCTTTTTTTATTTAGAGGGAATCCTTTTTCAGAGTATGGAAGAAGAATGTTTTGTACAATATGGGAAATAGTTATGGGGAGAGTTGAAAGTCCCTTTCTTTGCCCTTTTCGAATGTGAACCCTTTTTTTTTTGTTTTGTAGAAAAATGGCATGATTATCTTCCCCTTTCTGGTTTAGGGGATTAATCTTTGATCCTGATTATTTGATTTACGTATGGAATCGAATGCTTTGTATCTTATCTGTGTTAAACTCGGTTGTTATTTATTTTTTGCTTTGTACTCTAAAGGTCGTTGAAGGCAACTGTGCTAGACTCCAATCTCAACATTGTTACTACTGAGTTTATCCAATTTGACACTGCATTGCCCCATTACAACACCAAAGATGGAGTTTACCGAGACCCCTTGGTAAATGGGAGAATTGTTTCCCCCACCTTGATGTGGATAGAAGCTCTAGATCTCGTACTTGATAGACTTTTGAAATCTAATTTAAATTTTGCGAAGATTGCTGCTGTTTCTGGTAGTGGGCAGCAACATGGGAGTGTATATTGGAAGAAAGGGAGTTCTTCAATATTATCATCTTTGGACCCTGAGAAGCCACTAATGCATCAGTTCAATGATGCTTTCTCTGTAAAGGAATCGCCGGTATGGATGGACAGCAGCACCACAACACAGTGTAAGGAATTAGAGAATGCTGTTGGTGGAGCATTAGAGTTGTCCAAACTGACAGGATCACGTGCTTACGAAAGGTTCACAGGACCTCAGATCAAGAAAATATTTGAGACACATCCTGAAGTTTATAACAACACGGAGAGGATTTCCCTCGTTAGTTCTTTTATGGCATCTCTTCTAATTGGGGGATATGCATGTATTGACGAAACTGACGGTGCAGGGATGAACTTGATGGATATAAAGAAAAGGGCCTGGTCTGTAACAGTATTAGAGGTCTGTTGCTATAACAGTAATTTTTCATTGTCAGTGATCTTACCGAGTCTGTAATCAGTTTACTGTTCCAGTTTAATTAGTTTCTTGGTGTATGTTTATTGAAGGCTACTGCCCCTGGTTTGGAGGAAAAACTTGGAAAACTGGCACCTGCACATGCTGTCGCTGGTCGCATTGCCCCCTATTTCGTAGAAAGGTTAGTGACAATTTTATTTATTTGTTTTAATGCAGTTGTGATGTTTTTGATGTTGTTTTAATTATTTTTTTATTTTTATTTTTATTTTTATTTTTTATGTTCTTACAATCTTACCCTTACAAATTTTGGTTATGGATGCTTTAAAATTGAAAGAACTATGTACTCTGCCGCTGTCATTATTTTGTATTTATGTATACTTAGTGTCTTACTCTCTCCTTTCAGATATAAGTTCAACAAGAATTGCTTGGTTATTCAGTGGTCAGGGGACAACCCTAACAGCCTTGCAGGTGCCTGATTTACCTTTTTTCTTTTTTTTTTCTTTTTTTTGTTTTTGAGAAGAGGTGCGTGATTTTCTTATTTCCTAAGCAGATCCTTTAATTCACTTCTTCACTTTAGTAGTACTCTAGCTTTCCAATGAACTGGTGAAATGTCTTCAAAATTGTGCTGTAGTTTATGCTTTCATTTGGTAGGAGGCTTTCCTATGTTTTGGTTGGTTTTAACTTATCAGCAGAAGAACTTTTGATGTGCAGGCTTAACACTAAGTACCCCTGGGGATCTTGCAATGAGTCTTGGCACAAGCGACACTGTAAGTGGAAGTAGTAATTCATAGGGTTTGCTGGGTTAAAGTCCTTGTGTTTGGAGAAGAATAAGAGTGATAGGGAGATGAGGCTTGTTTGAGAGAAGGAAATTAAATTCTAATACACCTAAATCCTGGAACAATTTCAAAGGCTTTGCAGTGTTTTTTGTTCTAAAGTTATTCTATGTCTTCATGCTCTCCCCCCATCTCTTTTTTCTCAGTCAATATTCGTTCCTCATCCTTTAATAACAAACAAAAGCAAAACAGAAATATTACCACATGGGAATCCACTGCCATGCCAATTGCATTATCTTGGAGAGCATAGGGCAATGGTATAATAAGTTACATTCAGAAAAAGTATTATATCTCATGTATCATGATAAGAATTTCAAATATTTATTTTAAAGTCACTGATCAAGCTTCTATGTCTCTGCATTCTTTGTGATTTCTTCTGTTGTTATTTTTCTATTTTTATTGCTCAGGTCTTTGGGATTACTGATAATGCTCAACCTGGGTTGGAAGGACATGTTTTCCCTAATCCTGTTGACACAAAAGGCTACATGGTAATGTTGTGTTACAAGAATGGGTCTCTAACTCGTGAAGGTATAGCTCGTGCGTTTTCTATGAGTCTCGGTTCAAATTGAAATATACCTTCTTATATGACCTGAATCTCTGTTATAGATATTCGCAACCAGCATGCACGTAGTAATTGGGAGGAATTCAGTTCGAACCTTACACATACACCAGTTCTTAATGGTATATTATCTGAGCTTCTTTCTATCTGGAATTATTGTTATCTGTTATCCATTTTACATTATAGTTTTTGTTATAGATGGAAAGATGGGTTTCTACTACAAAGATCATGAAATTCTTCCCCCACTTCCAGGTTGGGCTCTTTTCATAATTTCTGTATTTATACTTGTAGTTTCATTCACAATAACTAATTGATAAAATATTTTGGGGTTCCAATCTAAAACCAATTGGCAGTAGATAGAGTAGCCCAAACCCTTATAAACCCACAGGGTAGGTCCCATTTTCCCTTATGGGATTTATATCTTAACACGCTCCCGCACGTGTGGCGAACTTTCAAGCTATACACGTGGACAACTATTTGAGTGACGTGAAGTCTGTGTGGCTCAGGGAGGGAGAGAGAGAGAGAGAGAGAGAGCACACACGAGGGTAACTCGCTCTGATACCATGAAAAAGTAGTCTGAGGTTCCATTCCAAAATCAATTGGCAATGGATGGAGTAGCCCCAACCCATAAAAACTTACAGGCTAGGTCCCATTCTCCCATGTGAGATTTATATCTCAACACTAATAAGCCTCCATATTTGGCTTATCCTTGTGATTTGCCTTATTTCCTGTGTTGGTTTTCTCTAAAATTACATGATGTTTCTCCAATTTCAGTCTAGTTACAATCAATTAAACTAGTTGGCTGGTTTCTTAATATAATTTGGGGAATTACATAAGCTGAAACCGAGACTAATATTCAAATCTATAAGCGAGTTTAATTCTACACTGTTGGTTCCGGAATTATTTCCCTTGTGGTTTCAGTTTTCTTTTCTGCACTGTTGAAAAAGATGATATATCTAGCTTTCTGTGTGGCATGGATAATCAGCCTTCTACCTATATATTTCTAAAATTCTATCTCAAAAGTAATAAGCAAGAAATTAGAAATAACTTCATTTTGTGTTTCTAGTTGGTTACCATCGGTACGTTCTTGAAAATTTCACGGGTGATACCTTGGAGGGTGTGAGAGTACGTGAAGAGCAGCAGGATTTTGGCTGTATGGCTGAGGTTTGTACTTGTAATTGGTCATGGTTCATATTGGTAGATGATATTTTACATAACTCTTCTTAAGAAAGACTTCTTTGCAGTGCCGAGCAGTAATAGAGGGACAATTCCTATCAATGCGTGGTCATGCAGAAAGATTTGGAATGCCTTGCCCTCCAAAACGAATTATAGCTACTGGAGGTGGGTCTGTAAATTGCCACATCCTGGGCGTAGCAGCAAATATCTTTGGATGTGAAGTCTACACAGTTGAAAGACCTGGTAAGCATTGCACACCTTCTGATGTCATTCCCATTTTCAAATGAAGTACCAAATCTCTTTATATCTGTATCTAGGATACTCAATGTGTACATGATTACCAAAACTACTTCTCACCATGTTTATCTCATAGATCGTCCTTATACTGATTATATGTATTTTTACCCCATTTAATATTCATGGTCTTCTGCACAGATTCAGCTTCCCTAGGAGCTGCATTGAGGGCTGCTCACGGTTGGCTATGCAGCGAAAAGGGAAGTTTTGTGCCTTTCTCCTGCGTGTACGGGGATAAGATTCATAAGACATCTCTCAAGTGCAAATTAGCAGCGATTCCTGAGACAAATTTGGTCCCCAAGTATGCGTTGATGGTGAAAAAGAGACTCGAAATAGAGAACCTCCTAGTTCAAAAACTGGAATAGAGTTTTAATTATTTCGGGTTTGAGGCATTCAAGACAGAATGTGTCTCTTAATTACAATCCCTTATTACGAGGGAAAACCCTTTGATTCCACTTATAAAGAAACCAATGTGAGTTTGTTTGTTTTTGCTGCTGCACCCGAAATTCATGTTGGGTTGCCTACGTACCCTGGAAGGGATTAAGCCACTCGTAGTTCAAGAGTTCCAATGAGTGAATGACTCAATGGAGGGTTTTGATTTTGGAATGTGAGTAGTGTTTGGACGAATTTGGTGTAAGAGAACCATAAATTCGATTTTATGTTTAGGACGCTGTTGCATCTAGATAAATTTGGTTCTAGATTGCCTACATACTCTTTGATGGATCAAACCACATGTAGTTCCAGGCATTTGAGATTTAAATGGGTAGATGACCCATTTACTTAGAATTTGTGTTTAGGGGTTTGTGAGGGTTTAAAGCCCTCGAGTTTACTTTTGAGCATTTTGAGAATGATTTGCATTTTCTGGTGCTTGAGTGAATCTGACTGTAGAGCCGAGGATTCAGATTGGTTGAATTTATCTGGCGGAGTCAAGTATTCGATTTGAGATATGTAGTTGTATCTAGTGGGTCACTAGATTGCCTACGTACCCCTTTTGAGGGATCAAACTGATCGTAATTCATAAATTTGAGCATGTAGATTTTGGTGTCATTATATTTGGACACATTTATCTTTCTTTCAGGTCTCGAACCATTTTGTTGCGAAATCACACTTCATATATTTGATTTGGACACGCATGTCTTTGAGCTAATTCAGGTCACACTGCTTCTCGACTTTCGTCCAAAACCCGAAAAAGATTACTGGTCACTACCTTAAGAATTCGTCGGTGGCCCAGACTTTATGGAGGCCCAATAAATATTTTCTTTTTCTCCAGCTAATGTGCTTCACTCACTCCTTGCCAAACAGAACACCAATCTTGGCACTTGACGACGATGCTTCATCAATTGAACTTGGAGACCGATTTGAAGACAGAAACCCTATTCAAGTTGAAGTTGAAGTTGATCATGGCCAACATCCGCATTCTCGTACAAAAGAAGGTCCAGCGCCTATTAATTAGCTATTTCATTCTTCTGGCTCTTTATGCTTTCCTTTTGGGCTTCCATCATTGCTTTCCTGGGAATTGATCGTGGTGAGCTTGAGTGGATTTCGTGAAGGGGGCTCGTGCTTGAGGGGATATTAAAGTATATTGGTGAGCTTCAGGTAAACTCGTGGAGATTTCGTGAAGAGGAATTGCTTGTGTCGACCTTGAGGGAATTTGGAGAGAAGACAAGCCTTCATACTTGGGTTGCCATTACAGAGGCATAAGAGTGGTGAGCTTTTTTCTCCTCTCTGTTTTGTTCTAGAACATGACCATCATTTGTTAATGCTTTGTGCTTTATTAAAACTAGCCTTCCTGCCCACGCGATGCGCGTGCGGAAGGGCCGCGCTCGCGCGTGAGTATATTGGTTTTCCTGTTATGTTTTGTGTATGTCAATGTCGCTTAATACTCAAAATGATGATGTGTTGCACATTACCTAACACTTACACATATGAAATATTATAAACACTATATGTCTTTAACGATCAAATAATAAAAATTTAAAATAGTAATTCTCCTCTTAGTCTTTATATTAAAATCAATGTACTAAGTAAAACATAGCCCATATTACATTCTTAACTTACTTATCTTTTTGCAACTTTTTCTTCTTGTGAGGGCGCCTATCTCGTACCATTCCTACAAAACAAAAGAAGTACACAAACTTAAAGGTTGTAATAAAACACGTTCAATCAAATATTAAAAAAAAATTAATGACATTTATTCATTGAGATACCTATGAAGAAGATGTATTAGAGTGAAGCAAAATTTCCTTAAATACGACATTCTTAGTAAACACGCCATCTTCACCAACCACAGAGCATTTTTTAACCAAAATTTTTGTGGTTGACTGTGATACTCCTCTAGACAACGCCACATATAACTGTCCATGACTGAAAACATGATCTGGGAGGTAAACTCCAACATGTGGAATAGTCTGGCCTTGAGATTTATTTATGGTCAAAGAGAAGCTCAATTTAACCGGAAATTGCTTTCTTATTAGTTGAAAGGGTAGCCCAGCGCTCTCTTGACTTTTCATACGAATTCTAGGGAGAAATACTCGAGTCCCAGCAGATTGTCCTGTAAGAATCTCAGCATCAATCAGATTTTGGTACGAACCGCGACATAACAATCTCGTGTCGTTACACAACCCCAAATTTGGATCAATATTCCTTAGAAGCATGATTGGAGCACCTTTTTTCAAAGTCAGCCTATGAGGCGGGAGCCCTCCCACGGTTATTGAGTTCAAAAACTCAGGTTGGTACAGATTTCTGGTGTCATCTTCAACAGAGTCGAATGAGTGTAAGATAATTTCTTCACCTGGAAACATATTAATTATCTTCTCATTTAACATGTCTGCATCATTGTTTAGAGGAGTAATCAATGCTCTCTCGACCATGTATCTTGCATCATTGACATGATCATTTAAATTGGGGAAAACATCATCAATAATTTGATGGATAGACTGTTCGCTTTCCCAGGGAACCACCAAGCATTCTGGCAATTTGATCATTTCATCACTGGTGACTTGTTCACTCCCATCACCAACACGAAGTAGAAATTCGGCAAATTGGGGGTCATTTATAGACCTCATATTTTGTTTCAGTCTCAATATCCTTATCTGATCCCAAAATGCTGACTTCACAATAGATGCTTGAATGAGTTGAGACCTAGTTCCTTTAGGAACAACAGGAAGGACTTGACGAAAATCTCCTCCAAAAATCACTATTTTTCCACCGAACGGAAGTTTGACGTTCAATATGTCTTGAAAAGTCCGATCAAGTGCTTCAAAGGCATGTCGATTTGTCATCGGTGCCTCATCCCAAATAATTGCAGTGCAATCTTGTATCAATTGTGCCAGTTCAGTCTGTTTACTAATGGAACACCTGGATGTTGCATCTACATCGAGTGGAATCTTGAATCTAGAGTGAGCTGTTCTCCCGTCGGGTAATATATTTGCTGCTATTCCAGATGATGCTGTTGCTAAGATAATATGATTCATCCTTCTTAACTGTGCCAACAACGCACGATATAGATACGTCTTCCCAGTTCCTCCAGGACCATCGACAAAGAATAATGCACTTTCTCCTCTCTCAACCGCATCCATTATGGTGTTGAATGCGATAATTTGATCAGTGTTTAGGCGGTCAATTGCCTCAATATCTTCTTGAGGGACATTAATAGAAAGTTCATCTTCGATACATCTTGGCATTCCTTGACCTTCTGGCTCACTTGTCATTTCAGGCAAGTCAAATTCTCTTATAACCTTGCCGAATTGTTCTAGCATTCTGTTCAGATCCCGAAGTAGTCTGTTTCTTACTGAATTGCTGTCAATATCACTCGAAGAAGTATAATCTTCAACCATGAAAGAATAAAATTCATCCCACAATCTTCGAACACCAGTTGGTTCATTGTACACCAAAATTGTAACGAACAGTCTTCTTAAAGCTGATGGCATTCTAATAGCAGAGGCCTCCAACAGACACTGTCGGATACTGTTGTCATCTTCTAGCAAACCTCGTTTCTCAGCCGCTTCCTTAAATGTTTGTTGCAAAACCCCATCGACTTTAAGAAAATCACTGAATGATTTCGGTCCACTTACATGATTGAGAAGAACACGTAAGTAAAATTTTTCACCTTCAAAGGGTGAAACACTATAAATTCTCCCAATTACCTTGTAGTTGTTTCTTCTTTTTTCCCAAACTTTGCGTTGCTTATCCCACCTATAAAATTGAGGAAATTCTCGATACAAATGTCTTCTTGCCTCCCGTTCACTATGGTTCTTGTTGAAATATTCAGTAAGCATAGTCTTTTGTGCATGGTCATCTGCTAAAATGTCTTCTATAGTTTCATTAGCATCGAATCTTATCTGCTGCATGTTCGGAAGATGTATTTGTAATCTTTCGACTGATGGATACAGTCTGGTTGTTACAAATTTAAATATCTTCCATAACGCTTCTGGTGCACAAACCCACCTTGCATCAACAAACTGTCTTATCTCATCGATCTCCGAGTCAGATTGCACTTGCATTGCTACTCTATCAGGACCTTTGTAGACATACTTGTATAAGTATTTGACACTCTTTATGCTTGCACATATTTCTACATTGATGTGACAATCATACCGTAGCAACAACCACGGGTTATAAGGAACAACCCAACTGTTATCCACCATTGTGTCTCCACTTCTACATAGAGGGACTGGTAAAAGACTTCCTCGCCTTCGATAAATAGGATATGCATCGTTCCCCTGCACGGTGAAACTTGAAAATCGTTTTGGAAAATCTTTCTTACATATCCCATTTTTCATACATGAAGACATTCGGTTTAAAGTTCCACATGGACCATGAATCATGTGCTTCAACACCAGATTATAAAGTTGAGGCTCTTCATCTCTATCTGGTATTTCAGCTCTAACAATGCGGTCATAATCTTCAGGATTGTTGAGTTTATCGTTTTCCGCCAACATGACCAGCATATGTACATGGGGTAGGCCGCGTTTCTGAAACTCAACTACAAAAGCATGAGCAACAACTCTTCCCAATACCCCTTTGTTGATGATGTCTTCTTTCAGTTGCTCAAGTTTTGAATGAAATACCCTTACCTCTAAATCAGGACGATCATGAGATGTTTGCCCAAGGAGGAGCTCATTTTTAATTTCTTCCCAATTTGGGTTACACGTCATAGTGATGAACAAATCTGGTCTACCATATTTTTGAACCAAAGTCATTGCATCCTGGTAACGCTGGTACATATCACGTGGGCTTCCAACAAATGTTGATGGCAAAATGGTTCTACGACCAACATTACCTAAGCAATTGTGAATATAGATTATGTTTACGTTCAACCGTTTTTAAAAAAAAATACATGTCTCAAACTTTAGGTTGAACGAAATAATATGTCATACGTACCGGCATTGTTTTCTCCTGAAATTAAAGAGTCTCGAAGTCCTTGATAAATTTCGCTTCGAATTTCCTTTTGATGACTGCGGACCCATCTGAGCTTTTGTGATTCAATTTTCACATAATTGTCAACGACATACTGCTGCAAGAGGCGTCCGCCTCGGAGTAAGGGATTTTCATATCCGGTGCGCATCTGGAAAATCAAGTTTTTGTAAGCAACTTTTGTAAGAAAGATGCTTGTTTTTGATGCATTTGAAGCTTAAGTGGGATAAAAACAAAAAGGTTCTAACCTGTAACATATATGCATAGAAGTCACAACATGTCATATCTCTTCCATTCTCATCATGAGTATTGATATCCCACCCATACGTTCCATAAGGTAATAGTAATGGATATTGCATGGATCTCTTCCATTCTCATCATGAGTATTGATATCCCACCCATACGTTCCATAAGGTAATAGTAATGGATATTGCATGGATCTCTTCCATTCTCATCATGAGTATTGATATCCCACCCATACGTTCCATAAGGTAATAGTAATGGATATTGCATGGGGTCATAGTATCCAACTGAGTCTTTGACATTCCAGAGTCGTCCACTAATTGTTTGCACAATTAAATCTCTAGGCTTGGGGTTGATGTCCCCCGCTCCTACTATAATGGCCGCCACTTGTGATGTAGATGGTAAACTATATTGGCGTTGATCAGAAGGTTGTTCTTTTATGATGAGTCTACAATTAGGCAAGTCTTGGCGTTGTCCGAGACTTCGAAATTGGCGTACAAATGGATTGTAGAGATTCAATATATGTTGTATCTTCTCAACCAGTGTCCTGTCTAAAACTGCACTTTCGGACATTCTATTATCAAGTTCATGGTCAGTGTCATAAATGTAAGCTTGCAGATATCGTGGTCTCGCCCCTTCACTTGGTAAAAGTCCACCGATCTTATGATATATCGAACCTTGAGCACGAAAAGTATAAATTCCACGGTGTTGTGCATTGATAGATTCATCAAGATGCACACCCATTGAAGTGAATGCAAACACGTTATTGTAGGCTCGAATATTTTGTCTGAACTTTCTACCCACATCTGTTTGATTAGAAAAGAGTTGGATCATTTCTGGAGGACTCGGTATTAGCGGCAAGACAATTTTTCCATTTAGACAACACAAATTAAATGTCTCTCGATGGAATAACTTTGCATTACAGTATGGGCATGTTCTTAGTGCTGAAAATCGGAAAAATGGGACACCACATCCTTCGTGGCAATCTCTAGCACAATTGTAATTTACTACTGCCCTCCTTGTACGTCGTACTGGGTTAACACTGGCTCGCCCGTGATTCTCTTGGTTATTATGTAGCTCAGTGTTGTTGTCACGATCCTCCCGATTATTCAAATCCTCACTGTTGTTGTGATCTTCAACGCGATTATCCATTGTGGCCTCATGCACATAATTCTGAATGACCACATTGCTTGTTCGAGACATAGATGATCGGGCTAAATGTCTTATGTGCGTTAGGCGCACTCTAGAAGACTGTTGGTCATGGTTATAGGAATAGGGTGAAGCTCTTGAACTTGTGTTCTCATTGTCTGTACGTTCTATTAACATGGATAATAAGAAATCGTCAATTTTTGTAATTCCAACTAACAAATATAAAGTTATAATTCCTAGTTATAAGATTGTTGTTGTTACTAAAGTTGTCAATACTGAAGACATGTGTCCATACATTTTATGACTATAGTATCTATCGGTTCAAATTGTAGTAGTGCTACACACAGAAAGAAAAAGAATAAAATGTAAAGTGTCATAGTTAACAATTAAAAATACCTTGAGCAAGCTCATCCCTATTACTTTGGCCCTCGTCTCGTCCGTTATTAGTCACGCTTTCAACCGCCGGTCGTTTTCCTCGAGAAAGTGCTCTTCGTCGTGCCAAATAGGCTTGATGTTGTGTAGGACTCATAGAGTCTCTCCATTCTTGATGGCTCGCACGTACACACTCCCTTTGATCCATTTGTCTTGTGCTTGTTCCTACAAAATACTTAACAAATGAGAGCTTAGTTTAGAAAAAATAATGCTTGATTGCATTATTCCCAAACTTCTAGGCGGAAGGTAACAAAACCCAAAAATATCTCTTAAGAAGAAGATACAATGACCACACTATTTTTTTAAAACCGATTTTATCTTATTGTCCTTACAATATTTTTTTTTTTTTTTTATGTTATTCTCATAGGGAATTTATGTATTGCTACATTGAAAACAATTTAATTTTAGTCTCCCTGCAAAGTTTAATCCCTTATTGGTCTATGAAAAGAATGGCATAGAGCGTGCAATCACGCAATTCATGAATATCATTGATCTGTATGATTAAATTTGAAGTACGAAAAAATAGTTGACATATTTGTACATTCCAAAACACAATATCTTCTATATTCATCATCATAGGTTGCAAGAAAAGTATACTTTTCAAATTCATGCATTCTTAAGGTGATATAAGTTTACTTTACCTATGACCAAAGACAAACTACTGGGCCATAGTCATGAGCACTTTAGTTGCTTTTAAACCATGCAAGCATCAAACGGTGTCCTCTGGTAACAATGGATCAGTACTTGGTGGTACTGTGCATGCTTTTACCCAGCTGTAGCTGCTCTTGTTTTTTATGTTGGTTTCATAGCTTGGATCCTTAACGGATGCATAGTCTGTAGGAGTCGCCTTTGTGGATCTACCTTGGTTTTGTATATGAATTTGATGCAGCACAAACTTTGTTTTTTTATACCCAAACCTTTTAAGAGTTGTCTCCTACATAAAAAGAGATGCAATATATCAATATAGAACAGTACACCAAAGTAATTCCTAGACACATAAAAGAAGTAGGAAGCTAAACCCTAATTCAACCAGCGGTATCAGGTGAAGTCCAAGTACTACAACTCTAGGAATATTTTAAAAACAAAGAAAAAATCGTCGAAGTCCTCGTAGCTGAAATATGCTATTTACCAGTATTTGTACATATAGTATGATTGTATGAAATAGCTCACCTGAAGCGTATGAAAATCAAGGTTCTGCAACCCCAAAGAAGTAGCATTAGATATGATCTTATCAATCCTGCACCAACAAATAATTGTCTTTCAATCATATTACCCTTACACGATATAATTCTCACAGTATGTTACTAATGCTTCTATTACTTGCTGAGCAGCCTCTCATTTAGTAAACTCCTTTAGTAAAGCAACTAAACTGAAGCGGCAAAATAGGAAAATCACCAACCAACTCTTCTAGAGACTGTAAACATACCTTTTCCATTGTTTCTATTGCTTATTTAGTAGCAACCAAGTGAACCAACTCATCTAGTGAACCAACTAAACTGCAGCTGCAGCAGAGGGAACTCATCAGAAAACAATCATCTTAATTTGGTAGCTTGACTCTCATATCAGGCTTTTCCCGCACTGAATAAGTACAGTATAACATTTGCACAACCCAAACTATAATTTAAGACATAAAAAACCCCAACTGAAATTGAACCAAAATTAACTTAGAAGAGTATAGCAGCTTATAATAAGATGCCAAATACTTGACAAAATAAAGGCAGTACATGTTCAATTGACTTGGATGTATTGAAGACAATGTTAATCTGCAATGGAAATAAAATGTGACAAAACTTATAGAATGTATCATTCTTTCAAAATCGGCACCTATCATGGATCAAGCTTAATATTAATTACTTTCTGTATAGCTTAAACATAGAACAATACCAATAATAAAATCTGAAAAATCAATTGAGCGTGTCAAGTATTGAATTGATATGAGTATTGAATTGCTCTATGGTTTCGATGCAAAAGTAAACCCAATTAAAAAAAAAAAAAAACCAAAACTTAGCTTAGCAGGTAACTATTAGAATTCTGTGATAGCTCTGCCATTGCTCTGAAAGTCATGACAGACACATTTGAGATTTCATTGATAAGTTTGCACCTTGGTGACATGGAACTTAAGAACTATAATGACCTTTAGGAACATTCAAACTTTACCCCATGTTATCAATCACGCACACAATTAACATTTGAGAAAAAAGAATTGAATTTTAGAAATAAGTGAAATACCTGAAAGATGAAAGGAAAATGAGAGAAGTTGCTCTGGCTTCATTTGGTTTTGTTTGTGAGACCTCACTGGTATCATCTCTCTTCATTAGCAAGCTCTATGAAAGAATCAAAGCACCATTAATCCTCATACATGCAAAATCTCTATATAAACCAATCTAAAAAAGTAAGAAAGGAAAAGGGAACACTGTATCAACCAAAAGCAAATGTATGAAGAATAATTAGAAAAAAATAAGTTCATACGATTAATTCATGTCAAATACTGAAACATATATATAGGGTTTAATCACTATAGGGTAATCAATCAGCTCTTTTTTTTTGCCTAAACAAAAGTACAACCGAGCACTTCATAGTTCATACCTTGTCAAGATGTGTTGATACTGTATCTGTCCTCTTTTAAAAAGAAATTGGTTACCCTGTGTTATTAATCAAAAATATATCATACCATGAGAAAACCAAAACAAAAATTGAATGAAAAACAGAAGAAACAAAAGTAAATTGAGTAGAATTCACCTAGCCGAAAAATAATTGAGTAGACTCACCTAGCCGAACCCATAATCAGTCCCTCCTTCAAAAGTAAATTGAATCTCTTGTATGAGTACAGCAAAAGAAAACCAAAAAAGAAAAATATTAAATCAATGCCATGAGCAATGCAAATGAAAAATTCAAAAGAGTCAGACAATTACAAACTTATGGCAAAGGTCTGACATAACACTTAATAGAGATATGCTACTACAACAAAATGCAGCTCTTCAAAATCCTATTTAATATTTCTGGACATCCAAGTATATATGCAGATTGGCTTTATAAAAGTTCAAATAACATCTGCCAATTTTAATCCAAGTATACATCAACATTTAGAATTTCAAGGCAAAGAGGGAGAGGTCAGGGTAATGGTACTGAGGAAAGGTAGAAAGTATTGAGACACAGCAAAGAATTGCCGAAACTTCAGCTTGTGCAGCTTCATCTTGTTATAACAATATAAAAACCATAACACCATTTACTGCAAACGATTGAATTAGAGCAAATGGTAGAGAAGACATGTCATTAATTGTAAGATTATAAACCATAGCTATGATTAAAAATTTAACTGAAGCCAAATTCTTCTCCTCCTTTTGTAACTCAATATAAATCTTAACAAAAAGTAAACAAAATGCAGAGACAGGGCTCGGTTCAGATATTATGACAGTAAAAAGGTCCAAGTTACATATTCGAGGTTTGGGAAATATGAAATAATCAATCAAAAGAACATACCCCCTGGCAAACTCTACAATTAAATGGCTCCATCAACAACCATTCAGGCTATATTTTTCGTCGTCAGCATCACGGGGATCATTAAATTCCTGTGATTAGTTACAGAATAAAAACCAAGAGGGAGATGTCAATACAAACCCAATTTGAAAATTTTCAATTAAACATAATCGAATCATACCTTACCCGTTATAATAACATTTTTTTTCCTCCAAATAACAGATAATGAATCACAACAAAATTCTGAAAATTAACCAGAAAGGAAAACTACCCAAGTGAGTACCCAATTTGAAAATTTCCAATTAAACATAATCGAATCATACCTTACCCGTTATAATAACAATTTATCTCCTCCAAATAACAAATTTTCTCCTCCGTCTGGATTTGATTATGCTCTGCTTTGCTCGGCGTTGGCTTTGATAATAGAGATGTAGTCCTCCTTTTCGTTTTCTTGAGAGAGGGATGAGCAGTGATGTACTGAGATCAATGACAGTGGGAACTTGAGAGCAATACTACGCCAGACAATAAACCCATAAAATAAAATAAAATATCAATCAAAGACACAGAAGACCAAGGTGATTTGAGAATGAATGGAAAAGTCTGACCTCAGTCCAAAACGAATTTTCTCCTCCTTTTGGATTTGATTCTTCTCTGCTCTTGTTTCCTTGTTTGTTTTCTTTTCTCAAGGGAATTGTAAATTGGAATAGGGATGACCAATGTTGCATCCATTTGTAGTTCAATCAATCCCCACGTCGTCGTCTCTGTTGAGATCGTGGTCTGGCAGTTTGGGAGAAAAGGGGCGACTCCTTTTTTTTTTTTTTTTTTTTTTCTTTTCTTTCTTTCTCTGTTCCTCTCTGAAGATCGTGCTGAGATCGTGGTCTGGCAGTTTGGGAGAAAAGGGGCGACTCCTTTTTTTTTTTTTTTTTTTTTCTTTTCTTTCTTTCTCTGTTCCTCTCTGAAGATCGTGCGGGAACTGACCCAAACTCTCTTCTTTCTCTCCTCTCCTGCTGAATTCTCTCCTTTTATTTTGACATATCTCTTAAATTACCATGATATCCATTCTAAAGAGTTATAGAAATTAATAAACTCTGGGCATTTTAGGTAGTTTAAAAATTTAACCATCCCAGTTTCCTTCTGGCTTTATTAATAGAGATGTGGAATTAGTTCTCATAAGAAGAGCAATTGGCAATTGATGTAGCCCGCTTGGACTTTTCTTCTCGTTGATTTTGTCGGCAACACTTCAAGCATTTTAATTAGACCTCTTCAAGCAAAGTCACCATGCCTTTATATTATAAAACTTCCTTGCAAGGGCCTGATTTGGTTTTGGCTTGGCTGCAACATATGATGAATTCTCTTTGATTGAGCAGGTACAAACAAACTACAGTGACATAATCTCGCACATCTGGCTTGTAGCTTTTTTGATGAGTGAGGGTCTTTGTTAGTTTGATATCCTGGTCTTGTATGAGAAGTCTGGGAATTGGGGCAGAGGCTTTTTGGTTATGGTGGTCAGCAATGGACGGAACTGGTGCTTTGGAGGACATTGAATCAAGACTATGTGTTTGGCGTGGTTAACAGGAAGCCGGGGAGGTTGGGACTTTGTACGAGTTTCTGTGTTTGGTTTTGTAGGATCCAGGTTATAATGCGATCACAGAGAACCATAGTAACAAAGAAACGTAGTGCCATAGAACCAATAGTGGTAGCTTAGCCTCCCGTAGCCATAGTAACATGAGTTCATAGAGAACCAGTAAGCAAAGTACCCATAGAATTAGAGCCATAGTAACCAAAGAACCAGGTAACCAGAGACATAGTAACCAAGAACCAGAAACATAGTAACCAAAGTATCAGAGCCATAGTATCATAGTAACCAAAGTATCAGAGCCATAGTAACCAAGAACCAGAAACATAGTAACCAAGAGAAACAGAGATCACATTGATATAGTAACCGGTAACGATCCACAAGGGATTTGAGTATCAATGGTAACAAGTAACCAGGTGATCCGCAAGGGATTTGTGTGACCAAGTAACAAGTATCAGAACGAAACAAGAGCTCGAGAAGAGGGAGTCGCCATCCGAACCTTGTAAAGGACGAACTGCTCCTCTGCTTCTATTTCGCGTTGCTGTGCTCCTTTTGTTGGTGTCGACTGCTTCTGTAGCCTCTGCGTCCTCCTCTCTCCTTGCTTCTGCCTTCTCACGTTGGTGTCTTCTCCGTCCCCGTCCTTCTTGTGATAGAGCAGCCCTAGCAGCCTACAAGACAACGTGATAGAGATGAAGTTGAACTCGTTCTTTCTTATCGTCAAGCTGGAGAGTAGGCGTTTGATTAGGATTGGAAGTACAACTCCACCTATATTTGGTCGTATACACCTCACTTCTGTATGTTGCTTTGTTTATAGAGTTTAAACAAAACTAGAAGAGTAGAAAGAATCAAACAGTAGGTGAAAAATGTAGAGTGCTACATGTAGAGGGCAACGTGCCCTTTTCCTTTTGTCATGGTGACTCTTTTTTTTTTCCTTACCCGAGCAGATTTTTCTTTTATGGGCTATTGAAATATATATATATTTTTATGGTATCAACAGGTAGGTCATAAGGCTGTAGAATGTCCCACTAGGAAAAACAGAGAGAAAAAGTCTCTAAAAGCCACTCACAGTGATTGTGAGTCTGATCACTCCTCAAACTCTGAGAATGAGAAAGAAACTGTGACTTTTGTTGCATCTGTGATTTTCAAAGAATCAAATGAAGAAGATAATATTCACAGTAAGTACACCCAGATGTGTATTGCTTCAAAATCAATGCTTGAAAAATTTGAGGTTCTGTCAAAAGATTTAAAAATCTGTGAGGAAAGTAATCTGGGACTGCAGAAGAAGTTGCTATCTCAGAAAACCAAGTGGCTGGTAAAAAGGGGTAATCTTGAGACTGAAATCTTATCCCTTCAAAAGGAACTGATTTTTCAAACCAAACTTGTAGGTGTTGTGTCCTCTGAAAAAACTGTAACTACAAAATCTCTTTGATAAATTTTCTATTAGTTCAGAAAATTTGAATAAAATTATTAGGATGGGTAAGTTTAGCAGGAACAAAGAGGGTGTTGGGTTTGTGGAAGGTCAATCCGCCAACCCGGTCGGACAAACTGTTTTTGTTCAAAGCAAGGAATCAACTGAGGTTGCTCCTGAGCCTGACCTAGTGTCTAACTCAGAGTCTGAACATGAACTTGAACCTATATTTGAGGCTAAACCTCCTGAAACTGTTAGATCAGTAAAACGTTTTGTCCCTACTTGCCATCATTGTGGTATGCTCGGACATATTCGTCCTCTTTGTAGAAAATTGATAAATCGTCATCCTGGTTCTAGAAATACTCAAGGCAGTGACCTACTCATTTCTTTTCAATCCACTTTAGAGAAGTCTTTTAAGGAGTTCGCTAGGATTGCCCAGAGTTTATCTATCCCCAGTACTGATGAAGCAAATAGGCAGTCTAGTTGAGGAAGAAGGGGTGGTTTGAGATCGCAGAAGACCAGATATCCTTTTGTACAAAAACTATGGGATCTCTGTGGACGAGACTCTGATGATGAGAAGAAACCAGTTTGTTTCCTCAGTAGAGTGTCTCTCTCGTCAAAATCTGAGGATATAATTATTGTCATTTGTAATGTGGTCCTCACAGCTTTTTTAGCTAGACATTCTGACTCATGGTATATTGACAGTGGTTGTTCTATGCACGTGACTGGTGACCCAAAGTGGTTCATTTCCGGGGATGAAAATTTCCTAGTTGGATGTGTCACTTTTGGTGATGGGGCAAAATCAAAGATCATTGGAAAAGGGACAGTTGATGCCCCTGGAATCCCACTCTTGAAAAATGTGTTGTTGGTAAAAGGTCTAGAAGTCTATCTTCTAAGTGTGAGTCAAATTGTTAATGAACATGACTCTGTCACCTTTGATAAATCAAAATGTATTATCCTTGATGGTAAAGGAAAGTGCATCATGAAGGGAATAAGAACAAGTGATGAGTGTTATTGTATTCATGCTAAGGAATCATTTGTTCCTCATCGTTGTTTTCGATCCATGGTTGCCGAAGATACACTGGATCTGTGGCACAGGCGCATGTGTCATTTAAACCACCAAGACATTGTCAAGCTCTCGTCAAAGGATGGAGCTCGTGGTCTCCCTAAGTTTACTGGAAAGGCTTCAAGTATGTGTGAAGACTGCAAAATTGGTAAGCTTACTAAATCTCCACATGTCTGTTTAAATGCTCAACCTACTTCAAACATTCTTGAACTTCTTCATATGGATTTAGTAGGGCTTGTTGATACTGCAAGCGTAAATGACATGAAATATGCATTTGTAATTGTTGATGATTTCTCACGGTTCACTTGGGTAAAATTCTTAAACTCAAAATCTGAAACATTCAATGAATATTTTGTGTTTTCCAAAAAGGTGTCAAATGAAAAAAGACATGAAGATAAGCATGTGGTTAGAATTAGAACTGATCATGGGTCTGAGTTTGATAACTCAAAGTTTGATGAATATTGTGATGATACAGGTGTGCACCATGAATTCTCTGCTCCTATCACACCCCAACAAAATGGGAATGTTGAAAGGAAAAATCGTGTGCTAGTTGAAATGTGTAGAGTGATGTTTGCCTCATCTGGTCTCCCACATTCTTTTTGGGCAGAGGCTTTTAGCAATGCATGTTATACTTTGAATTGTGTTATTTTCAGGATTGGAACGATCAAAACTCCTTATTAGATCTGGAAGGGAAAAAAGCCAAGTGTGGCTCATCTGAAGGTTTTTGGATCCCCATGTTTCATCTACAAAAATAGAGAATATCTAATCAAATTAGATGCTCGATGTGATAAGGGAGTTTTTCTTGGTTATGCATCAAATAGCAGGGCATATAGAGTGTATAACAAAGTCTCATGTAAATTTATGAAATCACTAAATGTGGTCATTAATGATGGTCTTGTCTGTACTCACAAATCTGGTTGTATTTCTGAACAGGTAAACACTCCTAGTGCTCCCACAAGAGAATCTGAACCAGTGATAAATGCACCAGAGAAATCTTTTTCAGATGAAGAAGAAAATGATCCAGCAGGATGGATGAGTCGCTTGCTATCCAGACCCTTCATCGAACTAGAAAAAGACAAGTTGAGAAAGATCATTCCTCTTCAGACATTATTGGTAAGGTAGATGAACCAAGAAAGACCAGAGGTAAGGCAAACCAGTTGGTAAACAATTTTGTAGTGTTTAAAAGATTTCTATGTATTCATAGACTTAGAATAAATGAAGTCTCCCATTATGGCTTTGTATCTCATATAGAGCCTAAGAATGTCAAAGAAGCCCTGAGTGATGTGGATTGGATAAATGCCATGCAAGAAGAGCTAAACCAATTTGAGAAAAGCAAGGTTTGGTATCTTGTACCTAGACCCCAAGGGAGAAATGTTATTGGTACTAAATGGGTGTTCAAGAACAAATATGATGAGAAAGGCATAATAACCCGGAACAAAGCTAGGCTTGTTGTTCAAGGCTACTCTCAAGTTTAGGGTTTAGACTTTGGTGAAACTTTTGCCCCCGTGGCAAGAATGGAATCAGTTAGGCTTCTCTTAGCTATAGCTTGCTTCCTAAAATTCACTTTGTTCCATATGGATGTCGAGAGTGTATTTTTGAATGGTATTCTTGAAGAAGAAGTCAATGTGGAACAAGCACCAGGATTTCAAAGCCTGAGTCATCCTGAGTATGTCTATAGGCTTGATAAAGCTCTTTATGTGCTTAAACAAGCACCGAGGGCTTAGTATGAAAAGCTATCCACTCATTTGATTGAGAATTGATATGTTAGAGGTTCGATTGATATGACAATGTTTGTCAAAACAACCTCGAAAGACATGATCATTGCACAAATATATGTTGATTATATTGTCTTTGGTTCCACCTCGAATTCCATGATAAATGAATTCTCTTATCTTATGAAAAAAGAATTTGAGATGAGTCATCTCGGAAAATTGAATTTCTTTTTAGGATTGCAAGTCATGCAATGGAGTGATGGTTTGTTCATCACTCAGGCTAAATATGTCAAAGAACTTGTGAAAAAGTTTGGGATGAAAACATCATCTGCTATTCAAAACCCAATGGGAACAAGCTGCAAAATCAATGCTGATTTGGATGGGATAGACGCTGATCAAACTCATCATCGTAGTATGATTGGTAGTCTGCTATACCTCACTGCAAGCCGTCCTGACATTTTTTTTAGTGTTGGGGTTTGTGCTCGATATCAAGCAAATCCAAAAGAATCTCATGTCAAAACTGTGAAACATATCATTAAATATATTTCTGGTACATCTGATTTTGGAATCAAATACACTTTTGACACAAATGTTGAGATTGCAGGATACACTGATTTAGATTGGGCTGGCGACGCAAATGATAGGAATAGCACGTCTGGTGGTGCTTTCTTCGTTGGAAACAATCTGGTTTCTTGGCACAGTAAGAAATAAAACTGTGTATCATTGTCTACTGCTTAAGCAGAGTACATTGATGCTGGTAGTGGCTGCACTCAACTTCTATGGATGAAACATATGCTTGCAGACTACGGATTCTATCAAGGTTTGCTATCCCTCTTCTGTGATAATACATCTGCAATAAATATTTCCAAGAATCCTGTATTGCATTCTAGGACAAAACATATTGAGATTAGATATCATTTTATTAGAAATTTGGTTGAAGAGAAATTGCTTGAATTGTCTTTCATTCCTACTGAGCAACAATTGGCTGATTTGTTTACCAAACCACTTGACAATCTTCGGTTTGTCTGCCTTAGAAAGGCCATTGGTGTGGGTATCATAGACTAGTCTCCCTCCTGAAATATGCATTTGTAAATAATTTTCTGAAATTTTGTAAATAAGTGATGTCTGCTATCCCTGAAAAGATTTTGAATGTGTCCTAGGAAGCTGTTTTTTTTATCATAATAGGAGCACTCCCATTTGCTTGAATGTGTGCATCTGATGAATCTGATATTCCCTGTGGTCATGTTGATAAATAACAAGTCAAGCTATTTGTTCTCCATGGAATATCTTTGTGAGTTATTTGAAATCCAGAATACTGAATTGAAATAAGATTGGGGATGGCAAATGACCAAGCTATTCAGAGTCCACATTCTTTGGTCTTACCAAGAGTGGGCAGAAATATGAATGGTTTATTCATTTCAGGAGTTTGAAAAACATGACCAGATCATTTTGAGTATACATTCCTTGGTCTCACCAAGGGTGGGCAGAAATATGAATAATTTGGTCAAACCAAAAGAAAAGGGAGAAAGGAAAAAATAAAGTCTATGATCCAAGAACAAGAAAAGTTAAGTTCTCTCTGTTAACTGAATCTGAACTATTTACCCCTTGGAGCATCTTTGTTATGCTTAGTGCCCTAAAATCAACTGATTTGAGAGTCATTGGTAAATTCTTCATTACATATATAGATCAGTTAGGATCCTTGGAAGACATCCTATCCCTGAATAGTTTTCGAGAAGTTGAGATAGTTTTCTCTAAAAAAGATATGGGGTAAAAAGATAAAGATTGATCTATACCCAAATAAGTCAAGAATGCTCTTGCTGAAAACTGCAACATGATCTTATTTCAACTAGTACTTATGGTTTTTACAAGTCCCTTTTTTGGAAAAATTTCACTCCAACACCTAGTTGACTATGTGACTCTAACTATGGACCATATATATCTGTCTCAGTCATCTGTTCATGGTTATGATGAATATATCTATTATGTTATAAAAAGATGTGCTTTCTTGTGTGACAATGCCTTGTCTTATCATGAAAACTAAGGGATTAAATAATTTTTGTTTTATATGCACTCTCATAGGGGGAGAGTCACTATCGTCATGATGCTCAACATTTATGGTTATTTTGTCCTTGTCTGAAGATTATGAAAAGGTTTGAGAACAAATACCTGTAAAAGCATGTCTACAAACTCAAGTGCTATATTATCTAGTCTCCATGCTATGTGATTATTGATCAAACTGACAATACATGCACTTGTTGCTTAAAAAGATCTTCTACAGGGAAGATTTGGTTGGGTACCGTTTTTGGAAGGAAAAATCTGAGGATGATTAAATTAATTTTTTTTGGTTATTGAAAAGTGAGTGGGATTTAATTGCGGTTATCAAGACGATCATGGTCTAATCACGTCTGTATGGAGTCTAACTCCTCACTTTTCTCTTAATCCTATAACTACTGATCTCTTCATCTTCTGCCTCTTACATTTTTCCCCAAAAGAGATTTTGAATTCAGATTTCACCCATGGAAGATCTCAACTCACCTCCTGGAAGTTTTGAGTCATTTCACTCGGACATGTTTCCATTAGATGTACCTCCTCTTAAGGTGATCCTTAATTCTCCATCAATCCCCTTTGATGGAGTGCCTGCCTCCGCCGCTACTACTGCTATCCTTCAACAGATCAGAAGGAACCCACTCTTGCCGAACATTTATTAGGCATCACAAGAAAAAGGAAGGTTGATATCTGTGATTTGCCTCACAAGAGTTCCAAGGTTCATTCAGAAACTTCTGCTGGATCTTCAAAGTCATCCCGTCCACCTCTATCTCCATCTGCTGCCGGAGATCAACGGCCCAAGCCATCCTTGGCAAAGCAACCAAGAAATGTTGTGAATAGAAGTCGCGCTGTGAATTTGGCTGGCTTCTCACCTAAAATGGATTCTCATCAAGAACCTGGTGAATCTGGTGATTTTGCTGAGGAGCCTGATGTCTCCCACACGCCTAGAGGTCAAGAACCTGAGCACATCTCCAAGGCTCCAGGGAAATTCAAGGTCCCTCTTGAGACCTCCTTTAAAAAGCCTTGTTCAGTTAGGCGGGATACTTCTGGTGGTGAGTCCTCCAAAGGCTTCAAAGCTCTTTCTCTTTTGGAAGGATTCCAAGCAATCTTTGCCTTTCGAAAAGGAGGCTGGCTGAGGTATCACATATCCCTCCTATGAGTCATTTTGTCAATTCTGAGGCTCGAACACTGTTCATCTCATACACAATTTCCAGGCCTATCGTGTTTGAAAAATCCTTTGATTTCAAAACACTTCCACCTGCCTTTAAGTCTAGGATTGTAAAACTTGGCTGTCTCAAAGTCTTAGGCACTCTGCCTGTGGTGAATATTACTCTTGTTCAAGAGTTCTATGTAAATTTTCCCAAATCAATTTCACCTTACATCAGGCTTAGATATGAAGGATCGGTTTTCGTCAAAGTCCCCTTGCAAAGATTAGGAGGGTTTTGAATCTTCCTATCGCTAAAAAAGGCATGATTTCCAAAATCACCAAATATGTCTCTGAAACCTCCTTAGCTGACTTGGCTGCCAATTTGTATTCCACCAAACCCTCCAAGCCTATCACTGATACTTTTTTGCAAAGCAAACATATGACTGAACATGCCAAGGCTATGGCCTTTTTGGTTCGCTCTTTGCTCACTCCCACTACTTAGACGAGTAAGATCCCTCGCACTCAGACTGCTTTGATTCATTATCTGTCAAATGAGAAAAATAAAGCGTTTCCTGCTGAGTATTATATCTTTGAGGGCCTGAAGAAAGCTGGTGTTCTTCACCGTTCTAATATTGATTGCTCATTGGTGTTTCCTGGACTAATTTGTCGCCTATGCTATGATGCTGGAGTACAAAGCTGGGACAAAGACTTGATGGCCAATCCGGTTTCTAAAGTCAATAACATCACCATTATTAAATCCTCAACTCAAGTAGGCGAGTATGTGGAGCTCTTGGAGCTGACTTATCTCAGGGAGGACATGGCCAAATTGGTGGAACAAACTGTATATGCTGCTGTTGTTGAATTGAAAGCCTCATTTGCCTCTCAAATGTCCAAAATGAAGGTTGCTTTCCAGAGGATGGTTGGTGACCATGCTAGCTCAGAAGAAGGTAATGATTCAGGATCAGAGGATGCTGCTGTTCCTTCTGGTGAGACACTTCATGAAGCTGATGCTGACAAAGACAACACTTCATCAGATGAATACATTGCTGGAAATACCATTGAAGAAGAGGATGATGCTGCTGTCTAATCACTCCTTATTTTCTCCATGTTATTTATTTATCTTGTGTCCTAATACTCCTCCAAGACAATTGCTATGTTGTGGTTTGTATTTTTGCTGACATTCGTTCTCTGCTTCCCTTTGTCATTCTATGACAAAAAGGGGGAGAACTAACTACTAGGCTTAGGCTTATGGATTATGGATGCAATGTATAATATGCTATGCATGTTTTTTTGTGATCCATATTGCCTGTGATATCCTGTTTGGTCTTTGTGATCTATATTGCCTGTGATATCTTGTTTGGTCTTTGTGATAGTAGTTCTTGCAGGTAACTTATGTTCATGCTGAAGTTTTTTTGTTCAAAGAATGCCAAAGGGGGAGATTGTTAGTATGAGAATATTTGCAATCTTTACCTGGAACAAAAAGCCCAGATAGATGGACACTGAAGACCCAATACAGGAAAAGCCCATGTTAAAGTACAAAGGCCCAGTCAAACTCATGTATAGTTCATACATATGCATATCATGAGTTTTCATCTAGGATATGACTTTTGTCTGCCATCCTAAATCTTCTGGACTGCTTAATATATTCATAAACCATAAGATCTTTACTTAGTCATTCATTAGGTTAAGATCTTTTGCTTTTGATGTAAGAAGATTTTCTAGATCTCTTTTGTCTCTTTGATGAAAATATATAGCTTCATTAAATGATTCTTACATCTCATTAAATACAATTAAATGCAACCCTCTCTTATTGATATCTTGTAACTATTTGGAAGATATCTTCTGACTTAAACTTAGTTTCTGTCTTGTTGCATTTATTAGAGAGGTCCTAGTCCAGCAGATGCTATTAGGTTTGTCTTAAACTCTATTCTCCTTTGAGGCCATCTCATTGGCCTATATAAATGAGGCTGATTCTTCCTTATGGAGGGTCTGTGTTTATACATAGCGTTTAAGAGCATTTACTCTCTTCTTCTGATATCTTATTTATGTGTCTTGCATTGTTCAATTAAGCCAAAAGTTATACGTGTGTTATAACCTTTTTGTGCTTGAACAAAAACCTTTCCAAAACTCATATTATTACATATTGCATACCATGAAGTGTTGATGCTTGATGCAATGTTTTCATGAAGTGTCCTTGATAGATTCAGTTGTCTGTAACTGAGATCTAGAGTTGGAACTTCTCTAGCTTAACTAGTGAACAAACACTTATGAGATGAGTGAGGTAGAACAGGTTGAGAGACTAGGATAGTCTGAAACTGGATAGAAACGTAGTTTGCTATCCCTGTGTTGCTACTTACTTGTAAAGAGTGTGTCGTGTCATAGTGAAGAAGCTTTGCTCCCCAAGAGTTGGGAGCACGCAGTTTTTCTCCTTTGTAGCAAGGTTTCTGCGAATAAAAAACATCCTTGTGTTGATTATTATTCATGCAACTTTACATTTAAATAATCGTATGTTTGTTGTTCAAGTTAGTAAACTCTATTACTAATCTTGAAGGCAATTTGAAACGAAAAAGTTGCAAGTTGTCCCCCCTAAGACCTTCAGAATAAGTTTCTGTTTCTATAATATCTGCATGTGTTTTTGCTTATTTAATAGTGCAAAACTCTGAATTTAGGTTAGTCACAGCAACGTTCTTCTCAAATGAACCATTTGAGGAGAAAAATGTCTTCTGTTGGAATGATCGCAACTTAATGCTTATGAAGGTACCACAATAATTAATTTCTTTTTTAACTGCTTGCTTAGGCTTATAGGTGAACCAGCAGCGGTGGATCTTTATTTTTGAACCACATTTTGTATAATTCATGCATGATTTGAAATGGTTGAAATAGATCTATTTTTTCCCTGCTCATTCTTCTGCAAGTATTACAATTTTCTGTATTAAACCCCTATGTATTATAACTTATGTTGTCTTCTATGATTGAATTTCCCCTTTGTACAAACCTATGCATTATTTTTGTAATTCATGGTTTGAATATTATATCTTCAATTTCTTTGCCTCTTAACCATTTTCAGTTTAACAGCCTATGGAGGCTGTTCTAAATCCGCTGCAACACGCGGGCACAAAACCTAGTCTGTCATATTTTCCTATCAGTGGATAGCTTTATTTCATTTAATCAGATTCCACAGTGACTCATTCAAGATGGCTATTAGGTTCTTTCACACGACACGACAAGATGGCTATATATAGAGGAATACAAAGTTAGAACTCCCTACAATTAAGGAAATGTAATAGGACTACAATCTGCTTAGTAATTCTAGGAGTTATCCAACTAAATTACACATTATTTTAACGTCAAGTCAGGAATCCTACAACATAACGAATTCAACTCCCAAAAAAAATAACTTGAACGAAAATACAAAAAATTAGCAGTATAAAAGAGGACTACCTGCCCTGGTGTCAATCTTTAAAACTTAAAAAAGAGAGGAGAGGTTGAGACGAAAGAAACAAGAACATGCAGTTTTTGCCTGTCAGTTCTCAATGCCCAACGAAAAAGGAACCCTAACAGAAGATTAGACTGGGAGAAGAAGCCTAGATTTACCCAAGGGCCCCAACCAGAAGCACCTATATCTGTGCAGTCTACTCGCATATTCCATGCTTTATCCATATCTATCTGTCCCTTGGCTCTCTGAGGACTCGGGTATATAACTGTAAAAGCTCTCCTACTATTCTAGTACTCAATATTGAACTGGTGTCAAATTTTTCTTGCGCCTGTAAAATCGATCTAGGCAGATAACGAGAAGGGAATGACAGAGTGTAAAAATATTGGTGAAGATGTGGTGGAGCAAATCCTATCAACTCTACCTCCCAAAACTCTGATGCGATTCAAGTGCGTCTCTAAACGGTGGTATGCTCTGATCACCAACCCCCAGTTTGTAGCTAAGCACCTCTCCTATTCCATGCACAACAATCTCACTACTAGCGTCCTTTTGAAGCGTTTGATCTGTAAGGACCCAAAGGAGGCTGAAGATCATGAGCCTAAAACGGTTTTCTCGTTTCTTAAATTTCCCAACAATATTGATAATGGTGGTGAACATGCACATGAGCATAACGGCTATTTTTCTGGGGTGGAGGACGTCAAGATTCTTCCAAAGACTAGCTCCGAGTGGTTGCATATTGTAGGCCATTGTGATGGGATCGTATGTCTGGTTGCAACTGAAGAGATGCTTTTATGGAATCCAGCAATTCAAGAATCCAAGCTTCTGTCTCCCGAGCCACACCTGCAAGGATATCGCTTCTACTATGATGCTGTGGCATTTGGCTATGATGCTAGTTCCAAAGGCTACAAAGTTATTAAAATTGGTTTTCCTTATCCTACTCAACGGGATGATGATGAATATTACATCTATTATCCTCCCAAAGCAATATTATACAGCCACTTAGGTACTGATTCTGATTCTTGGAGAGAGATCAAGACTTGTTCTTTAGAAACACAAACTACTATCCTTCGGCCTGAAACTTTCCAGATTTACTTCAACAATGTGTGTTATTGGACGGGACAGGAGCAACATAAGGAACTGCATGTATATGAAGCAGAGGAGGAGGAATTCATTCGGAATATGATCATATTCTTTGATCCAGTGGATGAGACATTTCATGATATGTTTCTACCGGATTGTTTTTATGATCCGATCGAGTTCTTTTTTGGTATGCGCCTTCTAGAGTGGAATGAATCCCTTTCACTTTTCGGATTGCAAAATACTAATGCACAATTAGGTGTATCTTGTGGAATTTGGGTGATGGATGAACTTGGTGGTCCTAAGGGTGCTTGGACTAAACACATAGCATTTGAGCTTACTGAAAAGCCATTAGCATTTTTGAACAACGATGAGATTCTTTTGGCCGATATAGAGGATGCAAATAGACATATAATTTCCTATAATCTGAGAACAAGAAAACTCAACCACCTCCCCATTCAAATTGATCCAAACATTTTGGCACGTCCAGATGATGACTACACAGCTGTTGTCTATGTGAATAGTATAGTTTCGGTCTTGGGAGGCAATAGGATTGGAAGCGGAGATGATTCTAGCAATGTAAACTTTCTCACTCTATTCTTCTCTCTTAAACGTACATAGGCTGAAATTCTAACTTTGGCTCTAGGAACTAGTACTGTGTAAATAACAGATGCTTCATGCTATTTTGCAGGTTGAAATTTCTCCCTCCAGTTACACTTCTTCTTCATTGAGTCACTCGATTATCGAAAAGACACACTCATACTCAGTGTGGGCGATTCCACCTGATGAAGTGTGTATCAGAGTCAAGAAGGTGATGGAGGGCCTCCGGGCTGATTTTGGTGGTCCAGAGATCGAGCCGCACATTCCTGTTGTGGGTTCTATTCGTCTGGCACATGAGGATGTGCTCAAAAGGTTTACTAGTCTGCAGTCTCATGTAGTTTCAGCGTACAAAGCTAAAGTTTCTCGAGTTGTTTTCAGGAATTCTTATTACCAGTGTGTTTCCCTCCTTATGAATTCATCATTTTCATGCTTTGATAAGGATGACTATGAGGTACTTAATTTTTCCACTTTGAACTTCTTCTTTTTGGGTAATATGTAGCATTTTAATCTTTTATTTTGTCTTGGTTTAGTAGATATGTATTACCTGGTGTATAATAATGACATTTTCAATTTTAAATGTCCTCAGATAATACGAACTGCTCGAACTTGCAACGGAGACTTTGGTTTCCACAATCGTAAGTCCTTTTCATTGTAGATGTTCTTTTCACAATCGTTTCATTTCACAAGGCTTTTGTCAGGCAATTTAGAATCTTATTAGAACATGAACAAGCTAGTTGAGAATGTTGCTTCAGTTGATCTCTTAATTTCATTCAAAGTATTGCATACCCTAAATTAATTGTAGTTCATTAAGGCTGTATATGGGTGATATGAAATGTATGAATCAACCACTTAGATCTCCTTGGTAAAATAAGATGGCATATCTGCCAATTCTTATTAGGAGTTCGCTGAGCTGCCTGAGCATAGAGTGAAGATTAGCTAGATCACCAACATTGATCTTTTTCTGCCAAATTGAAGCATAATTTACTAATTGTTGGACTATAAATGTTATTCTTGTCTTCTTTACTAGTAAAAATAATGGACTGTTGAATAGAATGCCATTGTCTGTTTTATGCAGGAGTTAGGCCACATTTGAGCCTGCTTTATGGTTATCTGACAGAAGAAGAGAAGAAAAGAGCTGAAGAATTAATCAGTATTCTGGATGAAAGCATAACTAGCATGAGCTTCCCCATAACTCGATTTGCACTGTACAAAATCGACTACAAAGATACAACTCTCAAATCTTGGGAAAAGATTGCCGAATTCCCCCTCCTGTTTGACTGGTACGTGCATTACTTTAGTACATTATAGATTTGAATATTGTAGTATAATAGGTCTAGCATTTGATCAAGAATAAGATACAATGGTTGTCTTGTTCTTTTCTCGGAATCCATTAAATCTTATACGATTTCTCTTTGAATCCAGATGGATCGGTGCCAAGGTATGTATGTAACTAGCTCAAGGGTGCAGTCAACAGCGCGCACGGACATGTAAAATTGGTTTTGGAATAAATGTTTGGAAGATGTGAGAATGCTTTTCTTCATGGAGGTTAAAAGGAATAAATGACATTTACATGAGAAAACATAAGGGATTTTCTGATGAGATTAAGCCTCAATATTGTCAAACAGCCAGGCTTGTTGTTTCTTAAAATTTGAAATTTCTTTGGCTCTGATCACCCATTTCTTGTGCATTCAAATTACTATATATTTTCCTTGGCTAGCCACATTTAAATCTGCTAGATGGATCAATACTATTTGGACCCTGTTGATATAACGCCCAAGCAAGCTACACTTCAATCACCTTGAACAAGTTATAGTGCTGCAGTATCCAAAAGATAAAGCGAACATTTCAGTCTATGTTTTAGCTAGAGTGTGTTTCGATGAGGGAAAATCTGGAAGAATTCAATTGAAATTGAGGATTTCATATTTTTTAAAAGTTAATTCTGTCGTTTGACATTATCAAATAGAAAATTTTAAATTTCTGTAGAAAAAAAGAAGAAGAAGGAAATTCATCGTTTAAATTCATCACTTGAATTTCTCACAAAATATATATCATTTATAAATTTTTTTACAATGTTCAATTAGCTAGCTTTCCAAAATAAGATTTTTTTATATTTTATTAATTTTTTAAAAAGTTTCTTAATTTATTACATTTTTCAAATTCCGTATGAATATAACCAAATAATAGAAATTGCAATTAATGAATTTCAAATTGATGGAGTTTAAGATGCCATCATTTATAAATATCCCATGATTTTCATAATTTTCTCATCCAAACACACCGTAACACAAGGAATTTTAAATTTAAAGTAACCATAATTTGCAAAATTTGAAAATTAGAGTTAAAGTGGAAAGCGTTGCATAATTTGAGTTTAGTTTTATTTTCTTTGAGATTAAGCTAACAAGGAAAAACTAGTGTGAAACAACGAGTCAAATAAAACATGGGTTTTTTTTACCAATAGATACAATTTTGTGTTCATATTTACCAATAGCAAGATTGGTTTTCAAAATTATCATCAACAAGTTTCCATCTAAAATTAACAGAATCTGTTAACTCATAAATTACAAAATTACTCTCGTTGAGAGAAACAAATCCAAACTATGTATCTCTAATGCTACTGAACCTCAAATATCAACTTAATACCACTGAGCCTCAAAATCTCCACCGTCCTCCACCGCGCTTCAATACCACTGAGCCTCAGAAGCTCCGCCGTCATTCGCCGTCCTCCACTGCCTTTCCAATATCACTGAGCCTCAGAAACTCCGCCGTCCTCCGTCGCGCTACCAAAACCACTGAGTCTCAGAAAAAATCAACTTAAAATTCCCAATTTCTCCAGGCAAAGTCTTCATCTTGTTAAACGAAAGATCCAGAAACTCCAAGCTCTTCAGGCAACAAATCTCCGGCGGCAGAAAAACTTATAGAGAAATAACATACCGATAGCTTCGTCAGGAGCTTGAGTCCGATGACCTGGCTCAGAATCAGAACTGGCGAGCACCGAGACTTGACCTTGGAGAGCTCCAGCTCCTTCGGACCTTTGAACTTGTGGAGCGGCAAGCCGTCGAACTCCGGCGACGAGATCCTCAGGCATTCTAGCTTCACCAAATCAGTGATCTCCTCCGGCGACGAGAACAGATTGATCTTGTTGCTGAAGAACTTCAGCGTCTTCAGGCCTTTGAGATAAGCGATGGATTTCGAGAGTAGATTGTAGATGTTTTTGTAGAGATAGAGATCGCTGACGTTGTCGAGGATCAAGTCCGCGCCAGAGACGACTTGCAAGGCGAAATCAGAGCGTCTCTATTCTAAAGCTATGACGTCCAGTGGTGTGTGAGACCTACAAGACCTTCTGAACTCCCTCCACCTCCTCCGCAGCGGCGACGGCAGAAGCCTTAGCGTCGTCGTCGTCGTTGTTGGAATTCTGCGGCAGCTTTGAAGGCTGTGGCGACAAGGAGGAGTGGTTGAGGTGGTGGAGGTCGTCGTCGGCGGAGGGAGGCATTGGTTGGTGTGGTCGGCGGAGAGAGGATTAGGGTTTTAGGTGACTGAGAATATGTGGATATATATATATATATATATATATATATATATATATATATAGATGGCATGAGTTGTAATTTATGAATTTTTAGGATTAATTATGTCATTAAACAGTGGACGGGTTAACAGCCCATTATTATTAATTCCATGTTGATGGTATAAAAAAGTCAGGTCTTGTTATTGATAAATATCACCACAAAATTGTAATTTTGGGTAATTATGTAATAAAACATTATGGTTTATTGGCGGAGAACGCAAGTGGTCAGAGAACAAGGAAATCAATGAACAAACAACTTTGAGCAAGGAGACAACACAAATAGTAGTGTACCATGCATTAGGATACAAAAATGAACCTTACGTATGATAAATAATTTTCAAAGACATATGCTTTCATTACCATTTACAATTTTTTTCGTTCTTAATAAGTTAGTGCAGTGGTTTATTCTTTGCTTGCAGCTTTGTCATTGTGCTACAACTGAAAAAGATATTATACTCTTTTGCAATGAAGCTTTCGACGATTTTGGTGAAATGACTCAAACCTCATTGTCTCAGGTACCCCCTACGTTTGAATTCAAATTTTCATAGAAGAGATTTTGAGAGTTTGTTGTCTGGTATGCTTAAGCTCTCTCGTAATTGTGTGAATAAAAAAGTTGGAGAAGAAAAGGGATTTAAAAAAATGAAAAGGGACGCCACTAATTTATTTGATGAAGGGTTGAATATATATATAGTGGGAGTTGACTTTTTAGTTTCCATGATGCTGCTATGTTAGCAAGAGTTTTAGATTCAACTATTATTGAATATTGAACTGTTTGATATTCTTGAGATTACAATGTTGTAAGCGACAGATATCATCAGCTTCCATTCCATTGAAGCAACTAAGGGTTTCACATTTAATCTTCGCCTTGTTCTTGAACTGGAAAATGAAAATGTAGAACTCTTCCTCACGGATCAAGATCTTTGCATGTAGATCCCAAATCTTGGAGAACGCGCTGAGCAGAGGAATCACCACTGGTTTCTTGAGAGATATATATAAATGTCCCACAGAGATAGAAATAGGCATAAATTTGTACCTCTACTTTGTATTTTGAACAAAGTATGATAAAGATCAAAACTTGTGTGATCGGATCAAATAAAGTTGAAGAACAATAGTTGAACTTGAAAAAAAATACCGAACTTATGCAGCTTTCTTCAATTATCAGATCAAGAGTTCTTGTGATATTACACATCTTTTTCACATATATAGGATCAAGATAACCTACAAATAATTTAAAGCAGGTAAGGATTAAACTAGACTAAATTGCACTTTAGATACAACAAATATCTAGCTTAACATTTGAGTGGAGAGAACAGTAATGAAATAGGTGGAGAGTTTATCAGCTTTGCTCAGTAATCTCCTAGTCCAACCAGGAAAGTATTAACTTCAACACTCTCTCTTAATGTCTTGCCTCATCATTCCGAGCAGGCCTCTGAGTTATTCAAACCTCTCTTTTGGCAGAGCTTTGGTGAATATATCTGCAACTTGGTCATCTATATTACAGTACACCAAATCGATCTCATTCACTTCAACTACATCCCTGATGTAGTGAAACTTCAAGGCTATGTGCTTAGTCCTACTGTGATAGACAGGGATTTGGCTCATTGCAATTGCAGATCTGTTATCACTGAGAATGGTGGTTACAGTTCCTTGCTTCTCACCAAAGTTTTCAATGACTCTTTTGAGCCATATTGCTTGTGAACTGGCTATTGAAGCAGCTACATACTCTGCTTCAACGGTAGACAATGCCACTAAATTCTGCTTCTTTGAAGTCCAAGAGAATACTCAAGTTCCTAGTGTGAATGTATATCCAGATATGCTCTTTAAATCATCAAAACTGCCTCCCAAATCACTGTTACATAAACCAAAGAGTTTTGGTTCCACATTCCTCTCATACAAAATCTTAAAGTTCATTGTCCCTTGGATGTATCTCAGGATTCTCTTTGCAACTCCAAAGTGTATCTTAGTAGGGTTGTGCATAAATCTAGACATCAAGCTTGCTGCATATATTATATATGGCCTTGTTGCAATCAAGTATAGCAAGCTTCCCACTAAGCTTATATATAAACTCTCATCAACAGTACCACTTCCATCTTCTTTGGAGGATTTCTCACTAGCCACTAAAGGTATTGCAAATGAATTGCAACTTAGCATTTTGAACTTCTCTAGTATAGTCTTTGCATATTTCTTTTGAGTAATGAAGATTCCCTCCACTGCTTGAACTATTTCAATTCCCAGAAAATAATACAAGATTCTCAAATCACTCATTTCATATTTCTTCATTATAACAGACTTGAAATTTGAAATCATTATATCACAGCTTATAAAATGCACAAGATTACTAGGTAGTTTCGTTCCTCTATTTCAAAATGAATTTTGCAGGGATCTTCTTTGATCTATTTCTCGTACCAATCGCTTGTGTGTGGCAAGCCTCCTATAACAGAAAGGCCATGTGCAATAGTTAAACAAAAAAGAGGGGGGGGGGGGGGGGGGTGGTGGTGCATGCAATGGTCTGCCAACAGACCAAGAAAATAATTTTAATAACAAATATATACAAGTAACATCTCAAGAGCATGAAAATTTCTTGCACCTTACAAACCTTCAAGCTTTGGCTTGTATAAATAGCACCGAGGACCTTCACCATTAAGCATCAATCAGTGATTCAAGTTAACCATGTTAGTCTTGAAGGGGAATTCAATATTTCTTGCTGTTGTTTTAGTGTTGTCGCAATCCCTCCAACGTGGAACTTCACTAGGCACACCCTTCGATTACTATCAACTCGTATTAAGATGGCCCAGAGCCGTTTGCTATCACAAATATGATGAACCGAAAAGATGCGTCATGGACGATCAAGATGTCCCGTCGAGGTTTACACTCCACGGGTTGTGGGCGTCAAAATGGGATAATTTGATAAATGACGTCCAGTGTGACAAGGTTGGAACGCCGTTTAACGAAATTGAGGTAAATCTATTTTAATTTTGTGTCATAAAAACATATCGATGTTTTCAACTTTTCATATAACAATTAACCTTTTTTGGTAGATGGATCAGCAAGATATAGTTCAAGAACAACTACAGGAAAGTTGGCCGACGCTGCTACTTCTTAAAGGCTCACAAGTTGTGGCAGGAAGTGCGAGTCGTGTACCAATTATTTGCTGACGAGAACATCATACCAGATGCTGAAAAAACTTACACTTACGACCAACTCGAGCAAGCAATTGGAAGAGGATTCGACACTAGTAGGAGGATTGTTATGTACTGCCGAAAGGTGAATCTCACGCCAAAGTCGGGACAAAGAAAAATTCTACTTCTCCTGGAAGAAATCATCTTCTGTTACGACAACATGGCAAATGAGAGTAGGAATTGTAACAGAAATTCAAACTGTATAGGCGCGAAATCAATTACCTTTATACATTGAATAATGTGATGCATTGTATGTAAGAGCACTTTGAAGCTGCAAGATGAATCATTAGTACATTTTATCAATTCAAAGAAACATAGATCAACCAAAGAAACATTTACAACTTGTTCAAGTTCTAAGATTCTCAATTGCATGAAAAAAGCCATGTGAAATCAATTGAACTGTGAATATAACATACATCTATAAAGGACTTACGATTGTAGAAACCATTCAAACCAAATCATTGGTTGCAAGTTCCAGTAGTTCGTATTATCTAATCGAGAACGATAAAATTGACAAGTGTCATTATTATACACCGGAGAATATATATATATACTAATCCAAGACAAAATAAAAGATTAAAATGCTACATATCACCCAAAAAGAAGTTTAAAGTGGGAAAATTAAGTACCTCATAGCCATCCTTATCAAAGCATGAAACTGATTAATTCACGAGGGAAGCACACTGGTAATAAGAATGCCTGAAAATAACTCGAGTAACTTTAGCTTTGAATACTGAAACAACCTGAAAATCTAGGCTTCTCTCCCAGTCTAATCTTCTGTGAGGGTTCCTTTTTCCTTCTTTAGTCTAGCCTCTTTTAACTTCTCTTTTTTTCTCTCTTATTTGAGCTGATCTTCAAAATATTGAAAATTCTAGAGTGTGTTAGATGTATTGGTGTTTCAAGTAGACTATGAATACGACTACAATTCCTTATTTGTGACAGATTCTCGCCTCAATGGAAGACACTTTTATGCAAGACTACTCATTTCCTCACAGTTTAAAGTAAATAACTGCTTTCATAGGATGACAAAAGGATATCAAATATGAACCAAGGCTTCGGTTGAACTATGACTTAACAGATAAAAGAATGTATCCTACAATGATGGCGATGATAAAGAATGCAGCACCAGCTATGACGTTGGATGTGATTTTGACACCAGTGGTGTTGATAGATTTTTGGTAGACTTTCACCCCTTGATGTGACGAGTCCAAAGTCTCTAAACAGGAGCTAGATGTTGTAGTAAGAGGCACCGCCACATCCCAAAAGAATTTGGTGACTGCAGAGTGGGCTTCTACAATGATGCCGATGATAAGGAATGCAGCACTAGCTATAATGCACACACCCAGACACCAACAGACCACAGGAAGATACTAAACAGTCAAAGCTCCCTGCCGAGCATGCCAAGTAACAACTTCTTTGTACGATAAGTTGCCCCCGAAAATATCCAAAGCGCTACCAACAGTAATATCCACATGTCCCAGCCCTGCCAGTTTTATCCTCTCTAAATCAGCCATTACCATGACACCACCAGCATATGTTACAGGAATCTGGCACCCAAATCACATAGCACATCAATAATTTGCAGATTTAATAATATTATAATAGCATGAGTAACAATTTATAAATGTAGTACCCAGACAACAGTTCTACTACAACAGTAGTGCTTCACAAATTTTTTGGGGCTTTTACCTACGGTATGGTCATTGGACCAGCAATTCTCCCAATTATATCAGCATTTGTTAGCAACTTTGTATACAAATGTTTTGGATGACAAAAATACAACTTTGTGAGTTTTCTGGTGAAGCAGGCATGGTTTCAACATTTATGCTGTCTGGTGGAACATAAGACTTTCAATGATTATCCAAATAGATGTGAAGATGAATAGGCAAATATAATTCTGTAGCAAAAGTGAGATCAAGGGAATCCCAACTACCAACCCTGTATTTAAAACATGAGCAGTTGAGCAAAATTCCTAAAAATGTATCAAACGTAAGTAACCAACCAGAGAATTCTTGCCGAGCAACTCCACAAGCTCTTCATCTATCCCCAGTCTGGATAAACAACAGCAAAAATGAGATAATCATGACGATTAGTGCTATTTGAGGCCAAATTATATGGTTGTAAACTTCCTAAAACAGGAAATTTTAATGGCCGAAGTTCTTGATAATCATATATTAAGGTTTATAATTCATTCTAAAAAAAAAAGGCTTATAACTAATATTTCATCTGAATCAACATCAGGCAAGGTGATATGTATGCTTTCATGCAATGCAGGCTATTAAAATCAGTCAACATTTTAAGAGACAAAATGTCAGCCTATAGCAGTATTAAACTCAACTGCACAAAGCATTAAAATTTTCTGGAAATGGCTTATACAATCCCTATGACATTCTAAGCATTTACGGCTAGCACTTGAGTAAATCTGAAATTACAAACGAAGCTTACCTAAAAGAGTGCCTTCTTTAAGTTTAACCCTTTAGATATGAAAGAACAATCAAGAACCTTAACTATATGAATATTAGTGTAACTGAACCAACTCTTTGCTTGATTACTCAGTAGTAGTTTCTGATTTGGGAATCATCAAATTTCTTCAAGTATTCTAATTTATTGGTACATTTTTTCTTCTATAACAGCAAAAGAACTGTGAACATAGAAAGAATCAGAGAAAAGGAAAAAGCATCGCAACAAGGAATGGTTTTCAGAGCATTTATTAAATATATACAATTATACTGCAGTTACATAAGTGTATGGATTGTGGTGATGAAACATGTTTGGAAATATATATGACGTACTTTTTCCCTTCAACATCCACACCATGTACCAGAAACTCGTCTGCATAGTTGGCAAGGAAGTCTAAAATTTCCTTGTCAAGAGATACATCACTGAACTTCTGCCATCTATCTGTGACAATTGCATATTTACCTTCCTGCACATGAAGGACCAGATACACATAAGGCCCACACATAAAAGAGTGACAGGAAAGTATAAACTATTGAGCAGGCGAATGTGTGACAGTCGCATATTAGGCTAAATCGTAAAACGCTATTAAGAAAGGGCCTTTTTGTAATGAATATTTAACAAGGTACCTGAACACCCGAGAAGGAAAATTGAATAGTTCTGATAAAATATGCAAAACTCATTCACTCTCTTCTATCAATGATACAATCTGAGTTTTAGTAAACTAATATTTCAAAGGTAAGAGTAAGAACTGCTCAAGAATACGTAAACCAATGAGACTGCTTAGCCTCGTCAAGAAAGTGAACAAATAGGCAGAGGTGGATAGACTTCATACCCTCTTTCTGCAGCTAAGGTCTAAAACAAGCCTTTCTTTTCCAACAACATGAACAAGATCTTTTAGCCTTTCAAGGTCCATTGCCCATTATTAAATACATACTGCAAGAAGACCAATACAAGTTTAGGAAAATGTTTTCCTGATATCAATAGTTCTAAACAAAAATAGTAGATGCATGGTTTTTCAAATTTACAAGAGGAAGACAAAAAAACTCACAGAGGTGACAATGACGTGGCTAGCGCCTTCTTCTATGTACTGCAAAGAATTATCTGGATTGATCCCACCTCCTACTTGCAAACCACCTAGATTAAAACCAGTCCTCGCAGCAAGTTCAGCAGAGGAAAATCTGTAAGTTTTTAACATATATCATCAACCATAGAGAACAAAGTGAAATAGGACACTCATAGGCAATGAATAAAGAGAAAGCTGATGCTTTTCAAACAGTTGGCATCTCTTTGACATCAGTTTTTCTATAACTCAAAATCCTAATTAATGGTAGTAACAATCTTTAATCTGAATTAACTCATATATCCGGCAATGTTTGCATCCAAAGATTAAGTTTATTTGCACTGCACTAGGCAACATTTTACTAAACCTAAGATGACCAACAAGAACCACTATCTCGGCTTATTGGATATATAATCACTACAAAGACTATTGCATCAGTGGAAGTCCAAGAATCGACTCAAAAACCATAAAAGAGCAAAAGATAGAAATAACAAGAAGGCAGCTAGCTATAGACCCACCAGGATATGCACGCAGAGCATCAATGGTCGCAGCTCTACTCAAAGGGTCATATCCCAGTATTATCACATGGCCACCTGTCAACCCATCTTCCTTGTATATCTTGGCATACTCACCCGCCGACTTATCCGACTCAAAATTAGTAACCAGATTATGCCCATTTTCCTTCAAATCTGAAAGTGTCGATCCAACAATCTGCTTCACTTTCCCCTATACACAAAAACCCACAAAATAATCACAGAAATGCAAACAATACACAAAAGAGTTCAAGTCCAAAAAGATTCAAACTTTGAATCTATAATACCTTATGTATACCAATACAGGGTCGAAAACGAACAGCACAGCTTATGGTTACTCGCCTAAACCCTGTAACCAAACATAGACAAAAATTGGTTCTATGTTATTATTTCAAAAACAAAGAGTTACATACCAAAAGCAGAAGCAGAAACTCACTGAACGCTGCAGATGGCCTGGACCCATAAAGCTTCTTGGTACCAAAAATTGAATAGCTGCTCCAGAAAACTGTACTGAACTTAGAAGCAAAGTAGGACTGAGGTTCTCAACTCTCATTCTGCTTCAATTTGCGGGCATCTCAATTTCGCTTCAGGTCTTCTTCTTTTATATTAGCCTTCTTGCTTTTACTTTGCACAATGCTTCAAACATCATAATCAAACTATCAGCATGCAAAGTATATGGAAAAGCATAATCTACATTATGCTCAAGATTTATAAGTTATATAACCAAAATTAACCCATTTATCAATAGAATAGCTTTGCTGTCATCATAAAGACTTCAACTTGAGGCAACTAAATGCCAAAAAAACAAAATACTCTAGATCGAGCTTTATGTGCATGCTTGTTTCACACAAACACAATCAAGATAAAGAAGCTCTCTAATCAAACGGACCGCCTTCTGAGTTCAATCCAAAATTCCAAATAAAAGAATCACACTTTCATATAAAGGACTTATATAAATTTGATTTGGGTTGATAGAATTTGATGTGATTTGTTTGATTTTCTCATATGTCTCATGGGTTGGGTCCTCGGATTCAGCTCAATAGGAAAACAGAAAACAATAATAAAATATCAACTGAATGACACCCGATTCATCTCCCAAAATCCCTAATGCTGGGTTTGTAATTCCTGATGAAAATTGGCTTAAAGTAAAACAACATGAAACTAGAGATAAACAACGAACCCATAAAATGAAGCAATACCAGAGCAAAGAACTAAACCGTGGTGAAAGGTTTTCGAAGGACTCACTGTTTAGTAGACCTGAAATCCGGACTAAATCGGGCAGCGTCTACACCTCTCCACACACTCCACAGAATGAAGGGATGAATTTTACTATACTAACCCTCTCTGCTGTCTCCCACCTTAGCCAAAGCATGGGCAGTTTTGGAAGCCAGAAGATTGATTAGTGAACGTTACCTCCCCTCTTCGCTTAATAAAAAACCCTTTCTTCTGTTCTGCATTATCTCATTGTTGGGTGGAAAGATAGGTTTCTACAACACAAGGAGTAAGAGATTCTTTGGTGGTCAATGAATTGTGTCTTACTTCATAGTCTTAACCAGGGTACCTGTTCATTATCAAAATTATGTGCCAAGGCTGCTTGATGAAAATGCTGCTGATAATTAGTGAGTAAAGGACGGGGTTCTGGTGTCAAGGGAACAAATGCCATGAGTGTGTGCCTGTTTGTCTTTTTTCTTTTTTTCTTTTTTTCTTTTTTTTTATGTATTTCAGAGTTTCAATAATGCCTCTATCTTTCTGTCTTTCGAACAATCTTATCTGTACTTCAATCATCAAAGTAGGCACAAACAGCAACTGATAAATTCATAGTTTGTGCTTCTAGGTTGCTTCCATAGCTATGTTGCCGAAAATTTCACCAGCGACACTTTGGAGGGCATATCTAGTTGCTAGGGAAATCTCGAAGCCCCTGCTGCTGAGATTTTTGGTTTGCATATATATATGACAACTCCGACATGAAATCTTTCCTAAAAGAGGATCGATTCTTGTCAATGCAGAAGATTAGGAATCCTTTCTCCACCAAAGCGATACACAGTGACTGGCTGCGCACCAGTAATTCAGTACATTGCCCCGTCCTGTACATTTCCAGTTTGTGTATTTGGATGCGAGGCCTTACCCGAGTATGGATTGCAGCAATTCCACACTTCAGACTTTTTCAGAATTTCATTGATTAAAGCACTGAATATTTATCCATTCCAAATTTGTACCGGCACTAATAGCTTAAAATGGCTAGTCTCAGTAAAACTACCAAATCTGTAAGGTTTAAGATTTATGTAATTTAAAATGACAGTAAGCAATCGATAATTAAACATAACCAGACAAGTGCTTGTTCTATTCTATGAATATGATGAAAACAATTTCATAATGAGATAATCTCCTCACCAACAGACAGCAATTATCAAACATCAACATCATCTACGAACCAGCAATAGAAATCTGAAGGAAAAAGAGAACCAGCAATAGAAATCTGAAGGAAAAAGAAAACCCTAGTAGACGCATAATGTTATAGATTGCAAAAGCAGCAACACTAGTGACTATTTTTGAAATGGTATAGCAACACTAGTGACTAGTGAAGATAAAAAGCACAGGAAAAGGATAGATTAGATATAGAAAAGCACAGTATAGATTGCAGAAGCAGCAACACTAGTGCCTTTGTGTTATGAAGAACATGAATCATCAATAGTATAGCAATAGAGAACACAGGAATCATATTAAACAAATACTGTGATAGATTCGATATATTGCAGAAGCAATAGAAACGTTTAACATACTAAAATAGAAATAGAAGTGCTTGTGCTACAACGGTTGATGCATAGAGCACATACACCACACACCACACACCACAACAATTATCCAGCATTAAACATCCATTACAAAATATAAAAGTAAGATAGAGAGGCACTTGAAGCATGAAGCTTAATCACCATCATAGCAACAGAATCAGTACTCGTCACCCTCATCGCCATCGTCTCCCTCAGCAGACTCAGCACCAACCTCCTCATAATCCTTCTCCAGAGCAGCAAGATCCTCACGGGCCTCAGAGAACTCTCCTTCCTCCATGCCCTCACCCACATACCAATGCACAAAAGCACGCTTGGCATACATCAGATCAAACTTGTGATCAATGCGGGAGAACACCTCAGCCACACTGGTGGAGTTGGAGATCATGCACACAGCCCTCTGCACCTTAGCAAGGTCACCGCCTGGAACAACAGTGGGTGGCTGGTAGTTGATACCACACTTAAACCCAGTAGGGCACCAGTCCACAAACTGAATGGTACGCTTGGTCTTGATGGTGGCCACAGCCGCATTCACATCCTTAGGCACCACATCTCCTCGGTACATCAAACAGCAGGCCATGTACTTACCGTGGCGAGGATCACACTTGGCCATCATGGAAGCTGGCTCAAAAGCACTGTTGGTGATCTCAGCCACTGAGAGCTGCTCATGGTATGCTTTCTCCGCGGAGATCACAGGAGCATAGGAAGAAAGCATGAAATGGATCCTTGGGTATGGCACCAAGTTGGTCTGGAACTCAGTCACGTCCACATTCAGAGCACCATCGAACCTCAAAGAGGCAGTCAGAGATGAAATCACCTATAAATCAAAGAAACTCAACCAATCAGATTCAAACCCATCATTATAATGATTCACCCACTTCCAAACACATTGGTATAGAATATGAAAGTGGGATTTAAATTCACAGAAAAACAAACACCATTTAGATTCAGAATCCATAGAAAATATTTGTTCACCCAAATCAAAACACATTAGCATTAGTTAATGTGTATAATCAGATTGAAACCCGATTAAAAATTAATTGATTTTCTTTGCTATAGAACTTATGTACAAAGGGCATGCATCTTTACTATAATATATACAGATATCACAGTCAGCAATATAAGACAGATTTTGCATAGTGATTCCCAGAACTAATTGGCTGCATCAATTAACAAGGCAATTTTGATGGTTCTCTGAGCTGTTAGATGAAGATTCAACTGTTTTTCAAGATTAGTAAATGATGAGGTTTAACACATGCTTATCATTTCAATGTATTGTTGAAAAGAATATGCATATCTTATTGACACTAGTACTAGCAGGTAATTGCACGCCTCTGAAAATTGTAGGTTGGACAATTGAGTACAACCCATATAATGGAGGATTCATATGAAATGACATATCAGGTAAACATTTCATCTCTATACTTCCATCACTGGAGATCGAAAATCCTTTTCTGGCAACAGTGATCTGGTTACCAATAATTGAAGGATGGAAAAGAAGAGTTAGAAGGAATTTGAACTGACTGGTGATGTGTTTTTGAGCAACAAGTACGTACACATGCCGCTCAAGATCACAGTAGAGTTAGGTTACTATTTAATCTTAGCTAGCCCCGTGTTATTTGCTTCCCTTCGTAGATACCAGTTATCTTCACCCTTCTCTCAGACAAGAGATCATGGAGAGGAGCACGCACGAGAGCTAGAGTAGCTAAGGCTAAATTAAATTATAAATTTCACAGAAAGAGATATGGCACCATTATAGGGCACAAATAAGAAATATATTAATTATTACTATGTCATGAACAAGAACAGTAGAACACTACTTTGCACACAGCTAGCTAAAGAGCTTCTGCTTTTTAAGGGATCGCACATTATAACCAAGTTCCTTAATTTGTTTATGTATAATCGATCCCAATTATGGAATTAGGTATCTATTTAAACAAATACATATAAGATCCAAAGGAGGTAGCTTAAGATATTAGAGGGTTAAATGAGTGAACAGGAGGGTTGATTGCTTATGAGGAGGGATGTATAGACCTAAACCATTGGGCACCAAGATTTGGGAGAGCCCACAATAAAAAGATTAAGGGAATCTTAAAATAGTAGTTTAATGGATTCATTTTGTCAATATTGAAATGGGTTATTTTCATAGGGTTAGGTGATGAGAGGGAAACCACTAGCTAGCTACACAGGGGGGTTCCATATGGTTGGAAGAGGAGTTGGAATCCACTAAAAGTGCTTGATGTGAAGAAGACATGGGGTTTCTTTTATGCTATTTTCCCCAATATTGTATAATTTTTTTTTTTTTCATTTGTATCAAAGTATATCATATCACTCTTACATTAAGTAGTAAATACGAAAAGGTTTTAAAATGCATATTACGGTTTTAATTTCATCTTTGTTAACGCTTTAACGATCATATAAAACGTTTCAAATGTGGCAAAAAAAAAATTATAGAGTGCAATGTGGCAAATGTTCGAACTTTCAAATTAAATGGAATTTCACCATTAAGGTTTGATCCTCAAACTTGTTGTTTTTACCCTTATAGACACAGAATAATTGATCAAGCGAGTATTCAAACAATTCTAGTGCACGAACATCATGAGACATTACTTAGTGAAGAACAAATTTAGTAGCCCTAAAAGCATTGCTATTGGGGACACCTAGCACGGTTCCATACTTCCATGCCATTGAAAACCTCTGCCTCATCCAGACGTGTAAAGAAAGTATCCCACTATATTGCATCCATTATTGGCACCTTAAACAGAAATAAATAAAGTCCTAGAGGCCCTCCATTAATTGGTGAAAGGAAGAACAAGGCCTCTCTTCTCTCCTGCAGAACAACATATTCAACCAACTCAAACTCTCTGTATCACACTTTGCTTCTTGCAGGTAGCTTAGCCTTTGATATGTTTATTCACTCCAAGCCTTCATCATGGAGCATCATCCATGACAACTGATGTGTCTGAAAAAACAAAAGCCTCTGGAGGCAGCAGCAGGCAGATTCTGCTGCATTTTACTTCTTACTGAACCACACCACCTAGCTAGGTCCCAACAAACAACACCTGGGAACAATAAACTAAAGGAACCCAAAACTTAAAGATGCCAAGACCTCTGTAGATAATTAAAGGATTTAAAGCTTATTGACCTTTAACAGTAGTGCATGTACGTGTGTTGCTGTATTGGATCCGGATTCTCTCCTCATGGATCCACTCCTCATATCTCCTCATGAGATCTGGGCCGTCCAATCTTAATTCGACGGCCCAGATTGCTTTGCAGGGGAGTTGTGTGAATAGTAACAGAAGATTGTGAGCCGTCAGATTAAAATTGGACGGTCCAGATTACTTTATGAGGAGATATGAGGAGAGAGAGATGAGGAGAGGATCTCATTTATGCTGTATTGTGATTTCCATGTGCATGCGCTAGAAAGAAGAAGAAGAAGAGAGAAAAGGATTTGTCTTCTCCTTTAACGTGTCGATCATCAGCTGCTGCATAATCCTGAAGGAAACTGGTCCCTGCATTGAGGCTGAAGTTGGAGCTAGCTAGTTGATCGAGTTTGATCATTACCAGGGTGGTGGAGATCATATATGTACATTTGTACGTATATAGTAATTTATAAAGATTGATCATTTTATATAGTAATTGATGTGATGGATCGTACGTACTTGGGTCAGTAAACATGTGTTTACGATTGGATAATTGGATTATCCATGTGACTGCACCAGTAGAACAGATCATGATCTTGTTGGAGGGAGCAGATGAGTCAGGTGCTTGCATAGCAGGTAGCTTGGAGCTAATCCCTTGTGGATTATATCCTAAATAGTAGAGAGTTTTGGTTAAGAATTCCAACTAAGTAGGGAAGTTCGTCAATGGGCTTCTGCGTGAGCGCAAACGAAGATGGTTGGGTCATTTGCTAATGTTATGGACTCTACACCCCTAAACCCTAAAACCCCAGGAAAACATGCCATCTGCTAATGATGTAAATGCTAATATACATGGTGTGGAAGAAAAAGATTACACAGGGAAGAAAATGAAGACGAAGTTTAAGAATAAAACTAAACAAGAAGAAAGAGAAGCCTTTGGAATTAATTTTAGGGTAATATTTAACGTACACTGGAGAAGAAAGAAGACAATTCTCAATCACTCGAACCCGCTCACAAGTTGTCTGTCAAGGTTCTTAGAGACTGGAGTAGACGGAAATTTCACTACCTGATGTCTGAGTTTTACAACTCATTCTACAAACCAAACTCAACTACGTACCGTTAATCGAGCTAATCTTTGAAGTGTTACAGCTGTGCTAGGAAGGATCAGACTAACTGAGTAGGTAACCCAAAAACAAGTGAAGCATCCCGCCAACCCATGCATTCGGGTCAATGATGCAACGGATTATGTTGTCTGCTCTTGTTTAATTTACCTTGTTAATTAGATTGGTTACTGCTAACTTAAAGTACAAAAAAATTCTTTTGTTGGAATATATATAGAAGATGTCTCAAATGCATGTATTGATTTTTCTCAAAAAAGAAGATTAAAATGCGTGTATCACTGTATTGATTGTTAAAGATGCTGGTTTAAAACACCAGATATATAATCAATGAGAAACAAAGAACACGGAAATGATGTAAACAAGAACTCAAGAAGGCAAGAAGGCAAGAATTGAAACTCTACGTACAAACACCAGAATTAATATGAATAAAAAAGAAAGAACTTCATTACCAATAATTTGCATGCCTTAGAGCATCTCCAACAGCTCTTGTAAAAATTCTCTATTAAAGAGGATGAAAACCCAAAATCTCTGTAAAAAATAGGCTCAACTCTAACGGCTCTTCTATTTTACAGTATAAAAATTAAATATTAATCTGTATAATTTAATGAATATATAAATAAAAGGCAAGACGAAAGAGAGGGAGATAAATCATTTTTTTTTTTTTTTTTTTAGGAGAGAGAGTCAAATATAAAAGGCAAACATTAAATTTTAGGGATTTTAGCAAGAACATACAGATTTTGAGAATTCTATAGATATAGAGATTCTACATTTTTTTTTCTCACTTTTTCTATTTTAGAGATTGGTTTACAAGAGCTGCTGAAGCTAAAATGGGGTATTTTTCTTGTAAAATAGAGAAAAGTCAATTTTTACAAGAGCTGTTGGAGATGGTCTTACGAAATATTATCTAACTTCTGCTCTAGATGAATTACACTTCAAAAATATACATGAACCAGACTCGATCGCCATTCTTTCATTCATGACTTGCATCCTCCAAATATTTGAAGTAGAGAGGGAATAAACTGAATCAAAAGAGGAAAAACACAAGGAATAAACGAAGGAAAAGATTGTAAAGCAATGTGAAATTAGATCAGCACCAACTTTTACCAACTTTACACGACGAGAGCTGCCACACTCGTTCCTAAGTAATATCACATTTTTTTGTAATTGCTATTTCCTGCTTGTATGACATTCTTGGTTAAGAACTCGGGTTCCTTTCACCAATGTATCCACCGTAAAATCACATTCGACATGAAATGTCATGCTTCTCTTCAAGGCGCCCCTACGCATTCGCCCCGGGATGTCCATGCTCAGAGAAAAATTGACATGGACCTTCGATTTGTGACTCGTGCTACTTTTCTCAAGGTCTTTAGGCAACTTAATCTTGGAGCCGTGAAAGATTACGGCAAACTCTTTTGAATTTCCACCATCTTGTTCAAAAGACGGGTAACTAGCAGTGGCGATTTCTTGCGTCTTAAGATTGAGGGAGGGTTCTCCGCCTTTCTTGTATAAAACGGCCACTTGGGAATTCTGGGTTTGGGACTTCAACGTTATGGTGTAGTCCGGTCGATGTGACTTAGTTTTGTTGTTGTAGACGAGTCGTTGGACGGAGAATTTGGGGTCTTTGGACAAGATCACGGAGAGGTAAAGCCCAGTGATAAGCAAAATGATGAATAGAAGAAAGAAACCAAGGATGCCGAGACATATAAAGTTACAACATACAGGTTTCTTATTTTTAGACGGATCTCGGTGGCGTTGGACGATGGAGGCATTTTCAGGTGGAGGGATGCGGTAGATTTGGTCCTTGGGGACTTGGACAACGTAGGTGCCGGCCCGGAAAGTGGTGTATTGAGATTGGTTGCGGGGGACTAAGTCTTGGGGTGATGGTACTAATGCCCTAAATGTGGATGATGATGATGATGATGATGAGGCCGGCGGTTCGGACATTTCATTAGGTTGCGCTTCGGAGTACTCATTCTTGCCGTTTCCTGTAGGTGGGACCCGCTCCGCCATAGGAAGATGGGGAGCGGAGGACAAGGAGGGTGGTGTATCTGCTCAATGAGAGACTGGACGTGGGTGGGTGAAATTGCATGGGAAAGGAGGGAGTGGTGGGGGTGGGGGGGAGGTTGTGAGGTAGAGAGAGCTAGACAAGGAGAAAAACCAATTGATTTGAAGAGGATTAGAGGGGATCTAATCCTTATTGAAGGAGATCATTTTGTAATCGCACTATAATTAGAAGTTGTTTACAAGGTCAATAGAATTGTGCAATCAATGGATAATTAAGGGTATTTCTGCTTTTTGTTTCACCCAAAATAACAGAGCTAATGGACTAGAACTCGGAAGTTGTGAGTGAAATATTACCGCCAAGTCAATGCTCTTGAGTAATCGAACTATAAATACCGGTTACTAAGAAAGTTTTTTTTGGTTGTTTAGAGGAACAGAGAAGCAGCTAGCTAGGAAACACCAGAGAAGAAGAATAAACTAAAACAACAATCCAGAAGAAGACAAAGATAATTAAACCAACTTAACACATACCTATGAAAACCAGAAAAATCAGCAGAATCTCAGGAAGAGTCATGAACTGATCGTCTGATCTCCATAAAGAATATCCGATCCATGGTTGAGAGTTGCACTCCGCTTCATCTCTCGCTTGCATACTATCAATTGAACGGCTCCAGCAGTTGCACCAAATCCGTTGCTAACCGGAATAAAGTAGTCCACTTTTCCAATAAGAGCGTGAGTAGTATATATATCACACTCTTTGTTTTACTGACGATGAACATATATATAGAAGAGCCATGCATGAGAAAATCCCAAATAGCTAGAACCAACTACGTACGGCTATTCAAATCTCAAATGTCGATTCAGTTTCATCTTATGCTTCAACACTGTTGTAAGGTAAGAGAATGATGTATCGAGTATTTAATGAGTGAGATTTTGAAGAAGGGAAAACTAGCTTAGCTTGTATGTATATCAGAACTATTAGTCTCTAATATTGAAGCTTAATATTTATCATAGTTTCACTAGGATTCTCATTCTAGTGGTAATGTTATTCAATTCTAGTACGTCCCTATAATAGATATGTTACATTTATGTTCCTTGCTATATTAGGAACACTCGAGAACTTGCTGTCTGCGACTCTATGAGAGGCGTACTCTTCATTGTGGGTATAATAACCTGGACTGTGATCGAAGCTAGCGCTATAAGATCTGTTGCATGCTTTCATTTCTTCGATCAGTTCATAAATTCATAGCTTTGTTTGTTGCATGCATGTTGGCAGGACTTTATAACGCCATAAACCTGATCAATAAGTAGGTGGTCTGAGTAGTACGTCGACGGAGAAGTAGCCAAAAATATTGTACATTCCAATTTGGTATGGTTTTGTGCTTCTTGTGATAAAAGTCCCAATTGCTGCCTGTGATTATGTTCGTATGAAAACTGAAACCAAAGAAATAAATGCCACAGTCGTTTCTTCTCCGGGGCTACAAATCTGAATGGGTCGTCAGTTGCGGGTCGGAGTTGAATAATCTAAGCTCCTCTCTAGGAAAATAAGCAACAGTACTCCTGGTGAAATTGAATGTGAAGGAAACAAATCCTTGACCACCACCAAAACTAAATTTAAAAGGAAAAATGAAAAAAAAAATAGAAAAGAATTCATTCATGTCATTGGAGTTGCCAAAGGCCAGAAGATTAAAGAACTAGACCCACATTACTTACTCTGAGTCCCCAAAAAATCCACTAGTGGTTGTGGATTGGTCTGGATCGATCAGCCTCTTATATGATTGTATGATTGTGTTCTTCATATCAAACTGTTACTTGGTAACACAACTACTGCTAAAATAAGCTTTTTCTATACAAGAAATATACGAGGAAAATTGAGACCATCTTTATTGCGCAAGACAAGTGAACCACAAAAGATTGACACACACACACACAGATTCTAATTAAATCACTCAGAGTCTCAGCGCGACGCTTCTCGACCACGGGATCAAGTAGTTATAGCAATATTATTACACCAAATCCCATCTACTTTTTTAACGGAAAATTAATTGAGTTGTAAAGTTTGGTATTGAATGATTTATATGAGCACGAGGGCCTGCCTAGTTGTTGAAATAAAGAATGGAGGAGGGCTTTGAAAATATCTAAAGGCTCCTTCCTCTCTCTCTCTCTCTCTCTCGTCAATGGTGCTCCGGAGAAGAGTTCCGCACTGCAGCCGGCGGTAAGCAATCTAACGACGGGGACAGGGTATTCCGCTAGCTAACTTAACTCCTATATCAAATCAAATCGGGTCAAAACTGGTGGGCCCACAGCCCACGCACTACTAAAATTGCAAAGCTAAAACTCTAGTATTATTATTATTATTCTACTCTACTCTCTTCTACTCATTTCCTCTTCCAGATTACCAGTTCGAGTCTTCTCTTTGTTTTCTCTCTCTTGATGGAAATGGAAATAGAAATGGACGGCTTCGATCGGCTACCGGACCCGGTGATCCTCCAGATCTTCGACCTCGTCTCCGACACCAAAACCCTAATCCGCTGCCTCGCCGTCTCCAAACGCTTCAACTCCCTCGTCCCCCACACCGACTCCTTAGTCCTCACCGTCGACCGCGTCATCTCCTCCGACGCCGACTCCGACGACGACGACGACGTCGTCTCCAATCTCCTCGCCTCCGCCCTCCGCTTCATCTTCAAGTCCCTTCACAGCCTCATATCCAAACCCGACGACCCGACCCGGACCAAGACCCGGATCCCCAACTCCCCCGCGCAGATCCTCCGCTGCTTCCACCGCGTCCGCCGCCTCGTCATCGACCTCCCCTCCGGCGACCTCCGCCTGGAGAAGGGCACCGTCCTGAAATGGAGAGCCGAGTTCGGGAAGACTCTTAAAACCTGCGTCATCCTAGGGTTCCGATCCGTCGGAGAAGCTCCGTCTCCGGCGGCCGGAGGTGACGCCGATTTCGCCGGCGGGCTGAAGGTGAGGGTTGTTTGGACGATCAGTGCTCTGATCGCGGCGTCGGCGAGGCACTACTTGCTTAAGGAGGTGGTGAGGGAGCAGGCCGGGCTCGAATCGCTGGTTCTGAGGGACCGAGAGGCGGAGGGGGCGGTGGTTATGGAGAAAGAGGGGCTGAGAGAATGTAGAGAAGAAGGTGAGGTTGATGGTGATAATGAGGAGGAGGGATTGGATAGGTGCAGGACTAGAGTGCCTAGTGTGAGGATGAGAATGAGGCACGTGCCGAGATTGGAGCTCAAAGGCGGGCTTTGGGTCGAGGGCGCCACGCTTGTGGTTGTCCGGCCCAGTCGTGGCGGCAATGGCAGCGGGGACATGGCGGTCGAGGATGGGGAATTGGCGTTGAAGGCTTTTGGGGATGGGATGTATGGCGAGGTGGTGCAGAAGCTGGTTAAGGCCAGAAGCTATTTGCTTGAAATGAACTCATTCTGAGCTGCATTACCAGTGTTTTGCTCCTCAGTGTGTACTGTAATCTTAGTCCATGTTTTTGGCTGAGGGTTTTTAGATGTTTTGTACATGCTTGTTGTATTTTGATCCAATATTTATGAAAATAGACTCCCTACGGTTACTTGTTACCATCAGTTTTTCTAGTATACTGCAATGGACATATCAATTCTTCTGCACTTTATGTTTCAGGCACGTTTAGAACCATCAGTCTCATTATTATGTTTACAGTTGGCAATGAATGCGTATCAAGTCGTTGATACTTTGTTTCAATTCAGACCAAAACACATCATCATTCCAATCCATAATCGAAATAAGGTCAGCTTCATATTCCTATGTCAGTCCCCAAATGAACCCCATAACAGCACAAAGGACCAAAAGGGAGTGGCTTCAGTGATCTATGTACTGGCAATTAACTAGCTTGAAGGTACAAACCGAGAGTGACTGATAAAAGTTACCTGTGCATCTGGGGACAGGGCCTTGGTTAGATGCAGTTTCACTGACCATAACAGCATCATGGAAGCTGGAGACTGGCAACAATTTGGGAATAAGCAGAGCAGCTCTTCTTCAGAGTAGCTGAGCCCGAGTGTTTTTGATGTATAGAAGCAGAGGTTTTCAAAGTCATATAAGGCGGTTGCAATATTGTTTACAACCCCAGAAACAGATGAGCCAGTAGCAGACTGAAATTGACAGGTAACTTCAATAGAAAAAAGACAACAGCAAATTCTACTAACTACAACAAAAAAAATATAGCAGAGCAATAATACCAACATGATCTATGAGAACAACAAACCTCCAACCCTTTCCCTCCCTCTCTCCAGACCCAACTATCCATTTTTAAAAAACGAGCAACTCCCATCTTGTTTCCTCCAGTTAGTAACATCCACCAACAAACCCTGCAGCACTGTTCCCCCATCTAAAACTTAGTTCTTACTTAAGAAACCTGTAAGAAGATCTAATCTTCATGCAACTAAATTTATAGTCTAAATGTCTAATACTCTAATGACTGGTTGTCAAGCAAAATCACCATAAAGGCAACAAGAGAAAAGTGATAGCCTCATATATAGGTTTGGCTAATTCCTACACACATTGACACAGGGTATAACTATCAGGTTCCTTCTGGTAAATCTTATTACATGACATGCAACTCTACCATGATATTGGATGTTCCGACTCAAATAGGGATGCCTAAATAATTTGCAGGCCACAATATATGAACTCTACCCAAAATATATGTTGGATGTAAAAGTTAAATGCCAAGCAAAAGGACTAACCTTCGTACAAGTTATTGGATAGCAAAAGCCTAACCATTTAGCAGGTTTGAATAGCAAATAAAGCAATTGTCTTTCCAATCCATTCAAAGTTCACAATAAAAATCCATACAATGAGAAAATTATAACCAGATTAACAGCAACATTACTATTAAATCTATGGTCTTCTAATGGAGAGCAATAAAGTACAACAACAATATGATTTAGTCGAAAGCGATGCTCTTTTCAATGCATTCAAAGTTCACAAGAAAAATCCATACAATGACCAAATTATAACCTGATTAGCAGCAACATTATGGCCTTCTTATGGAGAGCAATAGAGAAATACAAGTACAACAAAGAAATACCTTCAATAACATTCACGGCCTTCAATTTCAATTCTTGGCTCTTCCACCTCAACATCATTCATCAAATTCCCAGAGACACCAAAGATAATAAACTTTACAATGAAAGCTTCTGAGGATCTTCATTGTACATATCTCGTGATCAAGTATTTGCACTCTGTGCTCAGTTCATCATTTAGTCATAAATTTCCCAAGTTCAAGTTCACTTGCATAAGGAAGAACAAATCTTTCAGCAAACTTCTGCTCCGATAACTTGCACACTGTGGACAACTTTGGTTTTTCCTCTAGTAAATTTTTCTTATCCAAAATCTCCAAAACTTCAAGCCTTGGTTTTAACCTCCGCTCAACACTATACATAAGCAACTCCGGATTACAAATCACAACCGGGACGTCAAACTGCCCGGCTCTGATCAGCAGCTCTGTTACCTCCTTAAGTTTTTTCTCAGATATCCCAAACACCATCGGCGACCTCCTAAACATAGCGAAAACATCCTTCTCCGAAAACCCCAAACTCCGGAAAAGCTTCATCTTCAGCTCCCAGGTCTCCACCTTCAAAGAACTCATGATCCCAATTGCTGATATGAACAACCCTGAACTCCTACTAAACCCCGTCTTATCAACTCTTTCAACAAACTCCAAAATGGCCTCCTGCTTATGCAGATACAGTCTAGGAAATCGAAACAAATACTTAACAAGCTGCGAGGAACTAATACCAAAACCCTCTAACAACTCCATATTAGCCTTCAAGCTCTTCTCCAAATCATTCTGGAGATAACGCCTACTTATCTTTAGAAACTTACAAACTTCAGCATTGCAGCCCAAAATTCTCTTCAACACCACAAGAGCAGGACCTAGCTTATTATCGGCACTCCGCCACAGAATCCATGGATCACAGGTTATAATGTCGGCAATGTCGGAGTCCGAAAACCCCAAATCTTGGAAAATCTTGATTTTGGGTTTGACTGAAGTGTCGAGATTGGCACATAGAATTCTGGGGGTCTTTTGAACCACTCCTTCGAGATGGGTCTTGGAGAAACCGTTGTTCTTGAGAAATGAAAGCACTGAATCCGATTCTGCTGGGTTTTTGAGATAAGCGATGGTCGCCGAGGCCTTGAGAGCAGCGTCTTGAGAAAAATGGTGGTGGGTAATAAGGTAATCAGCTGTGGGATTTGGTTCTGAGGTTTTGGATGAGTAGAAGAAGAGGGAAAGCGAAGTGTTGAAACAGGACCTGGGAAGAAGCAAAGAGCTTCTGAGAGAGAGTGCCATGAGTGTTCGTTCTGGGTTTTTGGTGAAATGTTTCTGCATCAGGGTTTTGTTGTTTTACTTGTATTCTGAATTTGGGCTATGGGCTCTTGTTTGGTCTGGTTTCCCAGTTTAAAGCTATCTTTCATTTCCAAAATATGGAAAACAAACAGCAGATTTTGTATCTGAAATGTTATTGGATATTGGCTTTAATTTGGTAAGTAGACAAAATCTATATTGGTAGCCCATTGGTGATTGGGCTGTTGCCTAGGTGAATTAGGGTTATATATATATATATATAGCAATTGATATATGTATGTGGGACGCTGCTGTCAAAGAGAGAGAGAGTTTGAGATATTAACCTAGGTTCTTTTCTGGATCAACAGAGAAGAGATTGAATTGGGTTTTGGGTTAGAGAGTTTTAGTTACAAAGCTTTATTGTATTCTCTTTGATTGATTATAGTGGAACTTCTCGCCGGTTCCGAAAGTGGACGTAAGTCAATCACATTGATTGGGTGAACCACTATAAATCTTGTGTCCCTGTGTTTCTTTTCTTTATTGTTTCATATTGATATTGCTGTTTGTTTACGCTTCCGCACAAGAAACTGGCATCAGAGCACTTGTTTAGAACTAGGAGTTGATTATTGAGTGGAAATCATGGTTGACGGTGAAGATAAGAAAAAGAAAGGGAGTGCGACGTCTTCAGGTTCTTCACGGGCTAGACCATCAATTGGCAATGCTAAATTTGAAGTTAAGAAGTTCGATGGAACAAATAATTTTGGCATGTGGCAGTGTGAGATGATGGATGTCTTGTGTCAACATGAATTTGATATTACTCTTGAAGACAAACCAAAGGACATGACTGATCTGGAATGGAAGCAGATTAATAAGTAGGCTTGTGGTTCTATTCGATTGTGTCTTGCAAAGGATTAGAAATTTTCTATTATGAGGGAAACTTCGACAAATGAGCTATGGAAGAAATTAGAAGATCAGTTAATGGTCAAAAGTGCTGAAACTCGGTTTCACCTGAAGAGAAGGCTTTTCCGGTTCAACTACAAACAAGGTATTTCTATGACTGAACACATCAATGATTTCAATAAGATACTTGCAGATTTGGTTAATTTATAAGTTCAAATTTATGATGAGGATAAAGGTTTGTGTTTGCTGAATTCTCTTCCAGACGAGTATGAGCATTTGATTACAACATTGTTGCATGGAAAGAATGAAGTGAAATTTGATGGTGCTTGCAATTCATTAATTAATAATGAGTGTAGAAAGAAGGAGAAGCAATTAGATAAAGTGTCGAGTGAAGTACTTGTGGCAAGAGGAAGATAAGATGATAGAAAGTTTAGTGGAAATATAGGTAAATCTCGTTCCAAGTCAAGAGGTAAATTTCATACAAAAGATGAATGTGCTTTTTGTCGTTCCACATCAGAAGTGAATGTGGCAAAATTTGAAGATGATGAAGACTTTGATTTTGCTTTGAGTTGTGCTGATTACTTCGACGACATTGAGATTGATTTGGCTTTGGCAAGTTTATTGGCACTTGATTATTATGACAAATAGATAATGGATTCGGGTTGTACCCACCACATGTGTCCTAACAAGGAATGGTTGTCTGCTTTGCGAGAATTGGATGGCGGACTAGTTCTTATGCGTAATGACAGTCCTTGCAGAACTAGAGGGCTTGGTACAGTTCGTCTCAAGATGCATGATGGGAGTGTTAGAGAATTGACAAACGTTCGATATGTTCCGAACTTGATTTCTTTGGGAACTTTGGAGTCAAAGAGGCACACAATTATATTGAGGAATGGTGTTGCTAAAGTTGTCTCTGGTTCACTTGTGATAATGAAGGGTACTAGAGAACGAAACTTGTATTTTCTACAAGGGAGTACAGTGACAAGTGAAACATCAATTTTTGAGATTACAGATGATGCAGACACTACTAGATTATGGCATATGTATCTTGGACATGCTGGTGAGAAAGCTATGCAGGGATTGGTGAAGCAAGGTTTGCTGAAAGGTACAAAGACTTGCAAGTTGGAATTCTGTGAACATTGTGTATTGGGAAAGCAGACTAGAGTGATGTTTGGTACAACAGTTCATCAGACTAAAGGAGCTTTAGATTATGTTCACACAGTTACTTCTTTGAGAGGTAAGCGGTATTATGTTACTTGTGTTGATGACTTCTCTAGAAGAGTATGGGTGTACACCATGAAGCATAAAGATGAAGTCTTAGATATATTTTTGAAGTGGAAGAAGATGATTGAGACTCAGATTGGTCGGAAAATTAAGAGGCTCAGGTCAGATAATGGTGGTGAGTACAAGTCTGACCCGTTCTTGAAATTGTGTCAAGATGAGGGCATTGTGAGGCACTTCACAGTTAGAGGAACACCACAACAAAATGGGGTAGCAGAATGAATGAATTAGACTTTGTTAGAGAAGATTCGGTGTATGTTGTCTAATGCTGGATTAGACAAAGAGTTCTGGGCAGAAGCAGTTACATATGCATGCCATTTTATCAACAGACTGCCTACATATGCAAACGAGGGCAAAACTCCTATGGAGGTATGGTCTGTAAAACCTGCTACTGATTATCATTACTTACATATTTTTGGTTGTCCTGCTTATTATCATGTCAGGGAAAGCAAGCTTGATTCAGAGCAAAGAAAGCTATTTTCTTGGGCTTTAGTGATGGTGTAAAAGGATTCAGGCTATGGTGTCCAGATACGAGAAAGATTATTGTGAGCAGATGTTACATTTGATGAGTCTGCCATGTTTAATCAGGGAGAGCAGAATAATTCTGAAAAACAGAAGATGACCACAGAGAGTTTGAAGTAGGTGGAGCTTGAGAAAAATGCTGATGAAGTTCAAGGTGATTCAGAAAAACCTACAATTGATGATTCAACTAATGATGATACGACCCGAACCTTGAACTAACTTTTGACAGCCTATCTTTTATTTTTACGTTCCGGTATTTATTTTTACGATTTGAAAATTCTAATGGTTGACTTTTTATAAGTTGACTAAACCGAGAATTTTATTGCTTGACAAGGTAGAGGACATTAAAACGAGTTCGTGGACATGTGGCACGTTTAATTTGGAGTTCGTGTAGAAAAGTTACAACGTAAAAACCCGAAAATTGCCCTTTTTGGACAAGTATAAATAGCGGGGAATAAAAACTTTCCTTTTCTTCTTTTCTTCTTTTTCTTTTCTTTCCTTTTCTCCTTTCTCTCTCCCCGATTCGGCCGACCCTCCCCCACCGACCACTGTCGCCTCCTCCTTTCTCCACCGTCCGGCCACCAATCGCCGAGCCATCGGTCCCGTTTGGACCGCCTCCTCCTCCTCTTCTCCTCTGTAGCAGCGATGCAGCACGGTACACCGTCGTTCGACCGGTGGAAGCCAGAGAGGGTTCGACTGTGTCGAACCGGGAATTCTCTCCTCCGGCCAAGGTTCGACCCAATTCTTGGAGGGAATTGAAGGTCTCGACTTGTGCAACAAGTCTATGAAAGAAATTGATCCAATATGAACTAGGTAAGGAGAAATTGAGATTTGAAATTTCTAGGGTTTTTGTGAAATTGGTGGAGGTTGTGTACTTCGTGTTTTTGTTGTAATTGGAGGTTGGATTCGAGTTCTAAACGTTGTTTAAAGTCGATTGAGTGTAATTTGATGTTTAATTGGTTGAATTTTGATGAATTTCAAATGTGGGGAGGTTCTGCCGCCGTGTCGGCCGCTGTTTACAACGGCTACAATGATTTTTGGCGACAGAGGCGGCGGGGACGGGGCTCTGAGGTGGTGGCGATGATGTTGGGTTATTTTGGAGTTGAGTGGAGGCGTTTTTGGCTTCTGTAGCGGAGCTGCCAGCGGCCGTGGCGGCGGCGCTGTTGCTGCCGGCGGCTAGATGAAGAAGGTGAATAGTGAAACAATAAAAAAGTAAAAAATAAAACCGTAAAAATTGAAAAGTAAACAGTAAACAGTAATTCAGTAAATGGTAAATAGTAAAAATAAAAGGTAAACAGTAAAGGTAAATAGTAAATAGTAATTTAGACTTTACCAATTTACTGTTGACTTTCAAAAATTACTGTTTGGCCCTAAAATTCTATTGTGGACTTTCCGTAAAAAGGGATAAAAGCTAGTAAAAAGGATGTTACGACAAAATAACCAGTAAAAGAAGTTATCGGACTCGGGATGGGTGTCCTGAGTAAATTTGGACGTAAGTTGTTTGGTATTTGGGACATGTTTCCAATGCCGATAACCAGATTTGAAATTGGGACGTTTCGGGTGAGTGAAGATGTCCGTAAATTTAATGTTTACAATAAATTCCGAGTTCCGCAATATTTATATTTACGTCTCTGTTACAGGTCGAGAAGTTACTCGACGGGACGAGAGCGCGGAATAGCGGCACGCTCGGCCGTACAGTGAGTGGATTTTATTTTGAATAAATGCATGCATAAATATTTTAATCAAATGCAGTTTATTTTAGATAAATGATTTCTAAACACGATGATTCGTAAAATTTTATGATGTTGATATTTAAGTAATTTATGGATTTGGGTGATATATTTACTACTATTTTTAGTAGTATGTGATTTTACCCGAAAATGTGATTTCTGGAAATAGTATGTTTTAATTATTCATAATTGATCATGCTGAATAAGTTTTAATTGTATTTTATATTTAAAAGACCGGAAATGAGATTTCCGGGAGTTTATGATTTCACGACATGTGAGACATGTCGATGTTATATATTCTTTTCGATATTATTTTTATGACATTGAGGCATGTCGGATATATATATGTTCATTCGAGACTATGATTATATATATATATATATATATATATATATATATATATATATAAAAGCCTCAGATGTGTGGTCGGGGACCGTACGGATTTATTATATATAAAGGGAAGTGTGTTTTCGGTTTTGTTTTCAGATTTTCACCATATCAGGGTCGGTATATATATATTGATGCTAGCTAGCTTATTAACCTCATCCCATGTGAGGTGACGACTTGACCATATATGTCAGATTCACACTCGGTGGTCGACGTAGATGTGTAGAGGTTTAGCGTGAGACGCTATAGAGTCTTGGAGGCTCGACCCTTAGCCTGTGAGACTTACTATTAAATGGTGCTAACATTCCCCTATTATATGACCAATGAGATTGGTCATGATTTTATATTATTTGGTTTCGGAAATATTTTCTCTATGGGACTTTCTGTTATTTAATAAATTCCCGAACCAGCGGGGCTGGGTTTTATGTGATCAATGAGATTGGTTGTGAAATATTATTAATTGATTTTCAAAAATATTTCATTTTGAATATATATATATAAACAAAAAAATTATTTGTTTATTTGATATATCTGCGGGACTAATTTTTAAATACGATTTTCTTAAAATGTGGGACATTTTATTAAAATGCATGGATTGTGGTTTTTATTTCTAAAACATTGGGAAAGTAATATGTAAAGGCTCAAACCCAAGAGTCTATACAGCACGATGAATCTATTGCATTGAGAAAAGGAAAGAGGAATGCTCCAAAGCCTGTTTGGCTTAATGATATGGTGACTTATGCGCTTCCAATGATTGAAGAAGAAATTTCTACTACTTATGAAGAAGTTGTAATACATGCAAATAAGTTGGAGTGGGAAAAAACTATGGGTGAGGAGATGAAGTCTCTTTATAAGAACAAGACTTGGGAGTTGGCTCAGTTACCACATGGGAAAAGAGCAGTTGGCTGCAAGTGGATATTTGCTAAAAAGGAGGGATCTCGGTACAAGGCTAGATTGGTAGCTAAGGGCTATGCACAGAATGAAGGAATAGACTACAATGAAGTATTTTCACCAGTTGTGAAACATTCTTCCATTCGTATTCTTTTAGTCTTGGTTGCACAGTTTGATTTTGAGTTAGTACAACTTGAAGCTAAAACTTCATTTTTACATGGTGAATTGAATGAAGAGATCTATATGAGTCAGCTAGATAGTTTCAAAGTTGTTGGTAAGGAAAAATGGGTTTGTAAACTGCAGAAATCATTGAACGGCCTAAAGCAGTCTCCTAGGCAGTGGTACAAGAGATTTAATAAGTTTATGTTTGGTCAGAAGTATACTAGAAGTCTTTATGATCCATGTGTTTATGTTCGCAAGCTACAGGATGAGACTTTCATTTATTTGCTCTTATATGTTGATGATATGTTGATTGCATCTAAGAGCAAGGTGGAGATAAATAAATTGAAGTCACAATTGAGTGGTGAATTTGAGATGAAGGATTTGGGAGAAGCAAAGAAGATTTTGGGCATGGAAATTGAAAGAGACAGATCTAAAGGCAAGTTTGTTTGTCATAGAAACAATATTTGGAGAAGGTACTACATCGGTTTAACATGGTTGATAAAACTAAACCTATAAGTACACCTCTTGCTTCTCATTTCAAGCTTAATTCTTCTATGTCTCCTAGCACTGATGATGATAAAAAATATATGGCTAAAGTTCCGTATGCTAGTGCTGTTGGTAGCTTGATGTATTCTATAGTGTGTACTAGACCAGATATTTCACAGGTCTTAAGTGTGGTGTGCAGATATATGCATAATCTAGGTAAAGGCCATTAGGAAGCAATAAAATGGATTCTACAGTATATTCTTAGTACTGTGGATGTTGGAATAGTGTTTCAGCAGGATATGATGAATCAATATATTGTTGGATATGTTGACTCTGATTACGCATGTGATTTGGACAAGTGCAGATCAACTACAGCTTATGTATTAACTCTTGCTAGTGGAGCAGTGAGTTGGAAGTCGAATTTGCAACATACTATTGCTTTGTCAACTACAGAAGCTGAGTATATGACTGTAATAGAGGGTGCAAAAGAAGCTCGTTGGCTTCGTGGTTTGCTTGAGGACTTGGGTTTAATTCAAGACTATGTGGATGTTTATTGTGATAGTCAAAGTGCTATTCATTTAGCAGAGAAACAGGTTACTCGTAATCGCACTAAACATATTCATGTCAGATTTCACAAGATTCGTCAATTGGTGGAGGATGGTGACATAGAACTCCAAAAAGTTGGAACCGAAGACAACCCTGCTGATATGTTGACAAAGTCAGTTCCATTGAGCAAGTTCAAGCATTGCTTGGACTGGATTGGTGTTGGCAGAATTTGAAATTCCCTACGGGAATGTCGGAGCCGCGATTGGTGTTAAAGTTCTACTTTGGAGAATTTGTATCAAGTTAAAGCCAAGGTGAAGATTATTGGATATTGGCTTTAATTTAGTAAGTGAACAAAACCCATATTGGCAGCCCATTGGTGATTGGGCTGTTGCCTAGGTTAATTAGGGTTGTAATCATATTGTGTGTGAGCTTAGGCTTTCATCAGTTATGCTGCTCTAGGTAATTGTCCGCTTATGCATCACAAATTATTCATCTTGTTTAACTGTTACACAATTGATTTTGAGCCATTTTATGTTATGTACAGTTGTGGGGAGACATATTTGTGTCATTGTTTGAATTGTAGAGTATGGGATGGGAAGTGAGGTGTCAACACATGGAGATGTATACAACTTTGACATTCTTTTGTAAGAAATGTTTACTGGAAAGAGACTCACTGATCCTATTGCAGGGGAAATGGCCAAATTTTAGGGGGGAAAATTTGGCGGTAAAATTTTGGCTGAGAAGAGGAGATATGAAGTCAAGGGCACTATTGTCTTTTTTGAATAACAAGTCAGGCATTTAGCTGAGCTAGCATATGTCTATTTGCCACATCACTAATTTAAAAGTGTAATTGGATGGACAAATGACGAAAATTGTAGATTGTTCGAAATTAGAGAATTTGAGGAGTGATCTGTCAAAATGAAAACCTTAAGGACTAAACTGTCGAATTAGTGAAACTTGGAGGAGTAGCAATCAACGTTGAAGAAAGCTCCGCCGCCACATTGGTCTCCTTCCCTCGAAGCCTTATCGACTATGACGAGAGGCTCGAGAAGAGATGACATGGAAGACCCGCCTCCGCCGTGCTCTCGTTGCTCACCAAAATCTCAGAAACCCTAGATAAAACACAAAAAAAGGTTATTCTATTTACATCTCTAAAATTATTAGGTATACTTCCAGCATTTTTCTACTTCCATTTAATTTTGTCAACCCATATAAAAAGGTTGATGAAGACAAAGAGATAAATATAAAAAAAAAAGATTGTTTTTTACTCTCTCATCAACCTCTTTCTTTTCTTCTTTTCACTTTCTACAAACAAATTGACGCCAGAGATCTCACCCATCTTCTTGAATATAGAGATTTTGCAAGCAACTGGCTTTGTTTAGATTTCGATGAACTGAACAAGGATAATGGAGACGCTGCCTTCAATTTGTTTCTAGTGAAGGCTTGCCGATCAGCCTCAACATCTTGGACGGTGGCGAAAATAAGTTGCTGGTGGTTAGGGTAACATTTTCTTTTGGGACCCTATGGGTTGCTAATTGGGTCTAGGGCTTTCTGTTTAATTTTTTGACCTAATTTTCTTAGGTCTAAAATCTTTAACTAATTTTATTTAAATTAGCCTATTAAAATGCTTTGCCATGCATTGGTAGTAGGCTCGCTTCAATAAGTGAGCATGAGTACCGTCAAATGATTAGGCATAATTTATGTATCATTGTGGTTTGTCCCACTAACTTTTTATCTACCCCTAGTCGGTAGAAGATATATAATAGTCTTTTCTGACTTGAGAATTAATACAATCAACTTGATTTTTTTTAAAAAAATAAAAATAAATTAACGCCAGAAGATTTCATAGTTTTGTTTTTCAGTCGACTTTCACTTCCACTGTTACCGTACGCGTATTGGATTATTGGTAATGGTTTGAGCTCTCAATTGTAGAATCCTGAGGTTTTTTGTAATGTTGTATAGCCGAACGATTTACTATAGAATTAGAGGGAATTCCTATAGAATTAGTGCCATAGTTTAGTGATAGAAAGGGCGCTATCAGCCCAAGTTTGAGAATTTGGTTAACAAAACACAACACCACACAATTGTAGTTGGCGCGCAGGGGGTTGGCTGACAAACAACTTGTGTTCAACTGCACACCAGGTGTAGTATTGCCGCAAACAAAATATCACTATCAGTCTAGTAGACGCACTAAATCTCAAGCAACCCTTAGAGATTTCAAACGCTGTCGCCAAAACAAAAGCAAAATCAGCTCGATGTGGGAGAACTTTTGAGGGTCCTATTTACGGTATGATTAAAGTTCTGAAAATAAGTGAGTAGGGAACTTAGGTGGAACTTGTGGTATATCAGTAGTAATCTATGGTTCACGTGGTCTAAGGCATACCACTACAGCAGATGTTCATCAACCATTCAACGACCACTACTCAAACACCAGACATTCTTTCGCCGCTACTCGATCTTGTGATTTTTGTTCTTTCGTCTCATTTTATTGTGTGTCAAGTGTCAACTTTAAATTCTTTTTTGTACTTTGAAACTGAGGCGAGTTAGTGCACTAATAGTTGAGTTGCTTTATTTTATATATTGTGCTCTCTTTCTTCTTCCTTTTATTGTCAAACATCCTCCTCCAGCTAACTTTCAAGATGCATTGCTTCCTTACCTGGGCTTATCTTGGTGGCTCTCTCTCTCTCTCTCCATGTATATGCATTGCCTCCTTATATATATGTACATGTTACCATGCTACCTGCATTTTATGTTAGCTTAAAAGCCGAGAATGGAAGAACGTCATGATAATAACGAATAGGGTTTACTTTGGAAACTCTAATGTTTTTAATTAGTTGCATGTATATTGTATGTCAAATACAGGTCAGTCGAGCATGTATATTTAGAGCAGAAAATTAAGTCGTTGAATCCTACTGACAATATGGAACAACACATCAAAGATAATCTTTTGACAAAAGAGACAAGTAACAGCAGCAGCAGCAGCAGCAATGTTGATAGAGGTGAAGATGAATACTTGGCTGTCAAGTACAAGATATGGAATGAATCCAAGAAGATGTGGGTGGTGGCTGGACCTGCTATATTCACCAGATTCTCAACGTTTGGAACAACAGTCATCAGTCAAGCCTTTATTGGGCACATTGGCTCAATTGAATTAGCTGCATTTTGTCTTGTATTCACAGTGTTCGTTAGGTTCTCCAATGGCATCTTGGTACGTTTTTAGCTCCATTTACTCCAGTTATGTTCTTCTTTATGGAAACTATTGTGGCAATGATGATAACCATTATTTTCTGCTGCTAGAATATATCCAATTCGTGAATTGAGTCCGCTTTAATTTGTTTACATGCAGCTGGGAATGGCTAGTGCGCTGGAAACTCTGTGTGGTCAATCATATGGTGCAAAAAAATACCAAATGCTTGGAGTATATCTTCAAAGATCATGGATAGTATTGACTGTGACCACAATGTTCCTTGTTCCTATTTGCTTCTTTATAACCCCAATTTTTGAGGCTTTAGGCCAAGAAAAGACCATTTCAAAAGAAGCAGGATATATTTCTATCTGGACAATCCCTGTGCTTTTTGCATTTGTCGTATCCTTTACCTGCCAAATGTTTTTACAATCACAGAGCAAAAATATGATCATTGTTTACTTGTCAGCAGTTACTCTTGGAATCCATGTCCTCCTTTCATGGCTTTTAACTGTGAAATTTAAGTTTGGGATACCTGGTGCAATGGTGTCTACAATTGTAGCATTTTGGATACCAAATGTTGGTCAGCTTTTATTTGTTACATGTGGAGGATGTCCAGAAACGTGGAAAGGTTTCTCCACCTTAGCTTTCAAAGATCTCTGGGAGATGATCAAGCTTTCTCTGTCTTCTGGTGTTATGCTTTGGTAAGACTTTCCTATCCTTCTTTATATTTTTTTTATTTTATTTTTTTGTAGTATAAAACTTTTCCATAGTTTTAGTCTTGGTCAATTCAAATTCATGCTATTGGGGGATCAACTTGTATGGGGTATGACGGGTGAGATGCCGATTTTCATTGTTCCGGCAAAAGTCGCCGGCGAACGATGTCCGACGGCGCCGAAGTTTGGTGCAAGGGTGGTTGTTGATGGGCCTTGGTTTGGCTTCTCAAGAATTTGACTTGCTAGGGTTTACCAGTTTTGGACTCTTTGGGGTGTTTTGGGCCCGACAGTTTGGGCCTTAACTCTGGTGTGGATTTGGTTGAACTGGGTCTTTATGGTTCAGAATATGATATAATTGTTTTTTGGATTAAAAGCAGTCTTGATAACCTCGGTTGTTACCCTTTATGCTACTGAGTGTTTCAAGATTGTGCAAATAAAAGTGCTATACACGGTTATTAGAAGGTAAATGTACTTTTGATTATTAGGTACCTAGGTGCCAGATAGGTATTTAGTACTCATAGAGAGTAATTCTTTCTACCAGCCCTTATCGGTGTTTCATTTCTTATACTGTTCGCTGATTATTAAATTCTTGACAACTGATTCAAAAAAAAAAGAAGTCTTTAATACATTTGTTTTCAAATTCTTGTCTTAAGGATCATTATTCGTCTTGGCCATCATATCCTCATGTCTGTTAGCCACTATTGAAGTATTGATTTCAGATAAAGGTTAAAATGTAATTTATCGAAAAAATAAATTATAATGCAGCAATGGCATTATTTTCTGGAAAAAATGTGTTTAAGACTCAAGCTTTTAGTACACATTTTGATCGATCTGTTGAGTATATAGTTGATTTTCCTTGACAGTCTTGAGCTTTGGTACAACACAATCTTGATTCTTTTGACTGGAAACATGGAAAATGCTGAGGTTTCTATTGATGCTCTAGCAATTTGGTAAGTCCAATGGCAATATTATGTTCTCTATTAAATTTGTATTACCTTTCCCCTTGATTTTTTTTTATGTAGACTTGAGCTACATCATCTGATTTAGATCGTAGCTTGTCATATTTCTTTTGTGTTCCTTTGATTCCACTGTATTTGACACTAACACGAGTGTTTAAAATACTGCAGCCTCAACATCAATGGGTGGGAAATGATGATATCTCTGGGCTTCTTAGCTGCAGCTGGGTACTTATCATTCTTTTCTTCATGTTTTCCTACAATGTTGAAATTTTTATCAATTCATATGAAAGAAGGTTTAGATAATGTTTCCATAATATGGCCTTGCCGCCTTGCATTTTAATCATATAGTTAATATTATGCTAGCTTGACTATATATATACTCATGTTTGGCTGTTGGAAACTTTCTAGTGTACGAGTGTCAAATGAACTTGGAAAAGGTAGCTCAGAAGGAGCAAAGTTCTCAATTGTGGTTGTAGTGATCACCTCATTTGCCATTGGTTTTGTGCTTTTCTTGATTTTCATTTGCTTGAGGGGACGTCTTGCCTACATTTTCACTGACGATGAAGACGTAGTTGAAGCTGTCTCTGATTTGTCACCTTTATTGGCCTTCTCCATTTTGCTGAACAGTATTCAGCCTGTGCTCTCTGGTATTGTTACTATGCATTTGATCGCTCAAATCATGACAGATTATATAAAATAACAAAGGATTTCATCTATACTACACGATGACACTTTTTGTGGCCTGGAAACAGGAGTTGCTGTTGGAACTGGACGACAGAAAATTGTAGCATATGTCAATATAGCATGCTACTACGTGATAGGGATTCCTGTAGGAGTTGTGCTTGGTTATGTTGTAGACCTACAAGTAAAAGTGAGCAATTCTTTCTTTTTAATCTCTCTTAAAAATTTTCCAACTCATTATCTCAGTCTTGTAAACATTATGTCAATTCTTCTGCAGGGTGTTTGGATTGGAATGTTGTTTGGGACATTGGTGCAGACAATAGTCCTGATCATACTTACCTACAAAACTGATTGGGAAAAACAGGTAGTTACAGTTGGCATAGTTTCTTTTCTGCCTCACCCTATTTCAACAGCAAGCAAATTAATTATAAACAACTTGAATGTCTATAGGTATCCATAGCTCGTACTCGTGTTAACAAGTGGGCCATAAGTGATCAGCCGGAATTGGACCCGGACACATAAATATGTTCAGCTCCTTCTTTTTGTCTCTTTCTCTCTACTAAATAGCGTAGCGTCAATTCAATGGTTCATATAATGTTTCCATGGATGGCTCCATTCAGTGAGCTTTCAAATTTTATTTAATGGCCTGTCTGCCAAAGAGGTCACCAAAGCTGCCCTTTGGTATGCAAATAAAAGGAAACTAGTCCCACATCGAAGAATAAGGCCAGACCTCACTCCTGGCCACCTATATAAGGGCCTCAACTACCCTCATTAATAGGTAACTGATCCTTCCTACCGCTTATATACGTGCTTAAGTTATATCTATTCCAACTATACTTAGGCATCGGAGAGGAGAAGACCGGCCCGCCCGGTATTCCCCTTAGTAAGCAGGTTTACGGGAGATCACGCTTGGATTCATCTGTCTCTACCAGGCCTACGGGTTTGTGCAGAAATACTGAGGAATTGACAATTGTTTTCGGACTTTAAGCCAAGGGAATCGTCATTATCTACAATGACAGGAACATGACCCGTCATTTTAGATAGGGAATCCCTAATTACCAGGGATACTTGATGTAATGCCTATATAAAGACCTCCTTATCAATCAATAAAGTGACGCTTTCATATCATCTATTTTCTCCTAGAACAGCTTGGTATTTCAATTTGGTATCTTCATGAAAGTTAGAGTAGACATCTTAAAGATTATTTTAGAATTGGAATATCTTAAAGACCATTATTCTAGAAGTAGTTATGATTTTTCAAAGTTACAAGTATGCTACTGCATAATTTCTGGAAAACACTAGCACTATGATCATGTTATTTTGGTTTCTTTTAATAGCTTTCTATTCAATCATGCTTGAAAAAATCTGTAATTTGAAACTAGACGTTCCATGTTTTAAAAGATATCAAGCTCTTTCTTTTTGCAATTCATTCAAAGAGACTATGATTTTAGATTTATGTTCTTATTCTTTAGCACCAACCACACCTTCAACTCGATAAACGAAAAAAGAAGAAGGCAAAAAGACCCATACTCCAAGCTGCCATCAGAGCTGTTGATCCAAAGTCGACCGACCTCACCTGTGCGTAGTTCAAAACAAGCACCGCTCGCCAAGCTTGGCTCGCCGCCAATGCAGCTAATGCAGCCAGCAATCAACGTTGAAGATTCTCCGCCGCCGCATTGGTCACCTTCTGTAACGACCCGAAGCTTAAAATATTCCTTAAAAGTTTTAAATTATTTTTGACATTTTAGAATTTTATTTTACGATTCAGAGGGTTTAAAAGTTGACTTTTTTATAAATTGACCCGATCGCGAATTTTATTTCTCGACAAAATAGTGGACGGTAAAACGAGTTCGTGGACACGTAACAAGTTTAATTTGGATTTCGTATGAAAAAGTTATGACTTAAAAATAGGGGGCAGGAAATTTTGAGAAACGAGCGGAAATTTCTAGAAGGGGGAATATTCTTTGAAATGGGGGGGGGGGGATATTCCTTTTCCTTTCTTTTTCTTTTTCTTTTCCTCTCTCTCTCTCTCTCTCTCTCTCTCTCTCCGCTCACCCCCGACTCGGCCCGAGCCCCACCGACAGCAGACTGCCTCCGCTGCTCTCCGCAGTCCGGCTGTCTTTCGGTGCGCCACCAGTCACAATCGGACCGCCTCGGCTCCCTCGTCACGTCTACGGTGGTGGTTCAAGGCGAATCACCGTCGTTTAGGCGTACGAAACCCAGGGAGGTTCGACCATGACAGGCAATGGATAGAAGAAGTCTTACAGACTCAAGACGAGCTACAGGAGCAAAGGTCTCATGATAGTCAAGTCCTTCAATCTGTGAGTATCCTTGAGCAACAAGACGAGCTTTATTTCTTGTGATATTCCCTTTTTCATCGCTTTTGTTTCCAAAAATCCATTTGGCACCAACAACATTTCCTGATTCAGGTCTAGGAACCAAGTCCCACACATTGTGCCTAGTAAACTGGTTCAGCTCATCTTGCATAGCATTATCCAGTCATCGCCTTTCATTGCCTCATTAATAGTCTTTGGTTCCAAAGTGAAGACATAACCGAAAGTCTTAATGGTCTTTGTCATTTTCTTGTGAACTGCCATGAAGGTTAGAAAAGCAAGATGATTTATATCAGAATCAGTTGTGTTACCTTCTTTAATTTTAGAACTAGCTCTAGTTCTTGTCATGATCCCATCAGAAAGACTACCAATGACATCATCTGTAGAATGATCCTTCTGAACCTGTCTGTATCCATGTTTGATTTTTGTTTCAGTATCATAGATTGAATCATCATCAAAAGTGCTTTCTTCAGTTTTAGCTATATCAGTCTCAGCATCATTGACTGATAAAGGAAAAATTTCAGGAGTATCTGGGACCAGTCTTTCAAAGAAATCATCAACAGATACGTTAATTGTTTCAATAATATTTTTTGTCTCTCTATTGTAGACTCTGAAAGCTCTACAATCTAGAGAGTATCCAAGAAAAACACCATGATCACTTCGTGATTCAAATTTTGTTAAATCTTTTCTATCTTTATAAATATAACAAGGACTTCCAAATACATGAAAGTAGCTAATGTTAGGAACTTTACCTTTCCATAACTCGTATGGAGTTTTATTCTCGCCTGCCCTCAAGAACACTCGATTACTTGTATAACAAGCGGTACTTACAGCTTCAGCCCAAAAGGTGGATTTTGTACCTGCAAAGTGAAGCATAACTCTTGCCATGTCCAACAGTACACGATTTTTCCTTTCAACTACTCCATTTTGCTGTGGAGTAATTGGAGCAGAAAATTCATGGACTATACCATTTTTGCTACAATAGTCATCGAAATTCTTATTTTTGAACTCAGTTCCATTATCAGATCTGATTTGTGTGATTGAAAGACCAGAAGATTTCTTTTCATTTGAAATTTGAAGACTTAAGTTTAAAAAGGTTTCAAAAGTTTCACTTTTGTCTTTTAAAAACAAAACCCAGGTAAAGCGTGAGTAATCACCAACTACCACAAGAATGTAGCTCTTTCCTCCATAGCTTTCAGGAGTGGCAGGACCAACCAAGTCCATGTGGAGCAATTCAAGAATATTTGAGGATGAAGTGGCATTGATAGCTCGACGAGGAGATCTTGTTAATTTTCCAAGTTTACATCCTCTGCACACAAGGTTAGTTTTAGTTGATAATTTAGGTAACCCTCGAACACACTGTTTTGAGGAGAGTTTAACAAGGTCTTGAAAGTTTACATGTCCCAATTTCCTGTGCCACAAAATAGTGTTGTCATATGCAGCAGTAGAAATAAGACAAGTTTGCAACTCAAAGTCTTTGTTAGCATATACATGATAACAGTTATCAGTTGCCCTTGTTCCTCCCCATGATGCATCTAGGATCAGTGTCTAAGACAACACATCTTTTTCTGTTAAACCATACGTCCTCATGTTCATCACATAGTTGACTAACACTCATAAGGTTTGCAGTTAGTCCATCAACAAGATAAACATTTTTTAATAAAGGAGTATTTGGTGTGCTTACACTGCCTTTTCCAAGGACTTTTGCTCGTCTTCCATCCCCAAAGGTAACACTACCACTTGTGAAATCGTTATCAAGGCTTGTAAACCATTTCTTATTACCTGTCATATGTTTTGAACAGCCGCTATCCATATATCACATATCAGGTTCTTTATCTGCAAGAGCTGTTAGAGCAATAAGGCATACAACAATAGTTGGATCATTTTCATCTTTACTGATATTTGCCATAAGACATATCAGATCGGGTGAATCAAAAACAACTTTTGAATCGGTTGTTTCTTTAGAGATAGAGATGTGCTCAGTAAGCTTATTTATCAGGGACATCTGTACATTCAGCTGATTTTGCAGAACCTTGAACATATGGGAGTTATCGGAGGAAGCAGTTTTTATCAAATTAGGACACATAGGTCTAATATGACCAGTAACACCACAATTATGACAAGTAGGAGTAAACTTGATATTTTTCCTCATACCATGATTGACATGATTCAAAGGTGAGGCAGGTTCAGTAGAGTTAATTTCAACTTCCTTAAGAGCAGTAGAAGAAGTTGAACAAATATCAAGATTTCTAGTCTCCACAAGTTTATTTACTACATTTTTTGTAGCAGTATTGGAGAAACCGAGACCAGACATATCATTATGGGATCTAGTATTAGAAAGCAGCTCATCAACAGCCTTTGAGCTCAACTGAAACTTGTTTAATTTTGTGTTAGCATCATCAAGTTTTTCTTGCAGAGAATCAATATTAGCATAAAGAAGATTATTTTGAGTAACATACTTTTTAACCTGATTTTTCAGATCCATGATCTCAGTGATGTACTCAAGATCTTGCTTGGGAGAAGTGGACTTAAGATGATGCAGTTCTTTGATCAATTGTTGTTTTTCTGAGTCCCAGCAGTGTTGATCTTTCTTGAATTTCAACTCTAAGTTGTCTTTTTCTTGAGTCAGTAACAAGACTTGAGACTCTAGCTGCAAAACTTTCTCGCTCATGCATTCAGACATAGAGCACAATTTAGAATACATGTTATCAAGATCAACATTTTGGTCAGATAAAAAAGCATCATCTTCATCAGAAAAATCAGAATTATAGGAGGCAACAAAAGCAATATTTTTTTCTTATTTATTTTCATCATCGTCGCTCCAGGAACTCTTCAAGGCCTTTTTCTCTCTTTCTTTGTATTTATTGTTTCCACAGTCATTTGCAACATGACCAATTCCACCACATTCGAAACATTTTGGTCTAGAAAACGATTTCTTTTGATCAGACCTACCAGACTTTGAAGATTTATCAACAGAAGAGTTAATTTTATTTTCAGAAGAAGAATTGCCTCTAGAAGCATTCTTAAGATTGAGAATTTTTCTAAACTCTTTTGTTAAAAGAGCATAATCTGCTGCAGTATAATTATCTTCCTTTTTATCAGATTTTTGAGAGACTTTAAAAGCAATATTTTTCGGTTTCTTTTGAAGTTTTGAATTTAATTCCTGCTCATGAGTTTTGAGATTACCAACAAGCTCATTCAAAGAGTAAGTGTCTACATCTTGAACCTCATGAACTGAAGTAACTTTCTGAGCATATCTGTCTGGTAGCGCCCTGAGAAATTTCTTCACAAGTTCATCTGAAGGAATTGGTTTTTGTAAGCCTTGGCACTTTCCAGCAATGAGAGTAAGTCGTTTGTGAAAACTGTCTATAGTCTCATCCTCATCCATCTGCATAAGTTCAAATTCACGAGATAGTAAATGAAGTTTTTGTGCTCTAACTTTCTTACTTCCTTCAAAAACTGTTTCTAAAGCTTCCCAGGCTTCTTTTGATGTTTCACAGTGCATGACATGAACTCTTTCATTTTTTGAAAGAGCAAGGTTTAATGCATTGCGAGCTTTATGTTCAGCTTCACCTAAAGCCTTTTCTTTTTCATCCCATTCATTTATGGGTTTGAGAATTTGTTTCGTTGAATCTTCATCATCATCTTTTGTAGGATGAGACCAACCAGATTTTATGCAATGCCAAGATCTAGCATCCATGGCATGAATGTAGGTTTTCATCATGCATTTCCAATCATTAAAATCATCCGGATCAAACAGAGGAGGTGCATTGACACTAGATCTCTCCATTTACAGGATCAAAAAGAGCAGTAAAGAACGCTACTCAGAGTTAGGCTCTTATGCCAATTGAAAGTACTAAAATGAAGAGATATAGTGAGAAAGATAAGTTTGAGAAGTCAAAAACAGAAATTTGTTTACAATAGTGAAAATCTCAATAAGATTAAAAAACACTGCGAGACGTTTAACGTAGTCTACACGAATTCACTAAGAGTAAAGTAGGATACAAGATCACAAGTTGAGATATTGACACAATCTCTTTATAAGCACTGATCTGCTAACTTGATATACAACTTATATCAACCTATATCAAAGCAACTAACAATCAATGATAAAGCTTGCTTGTTCAAATAACCAAGTACACAAGTACTGATCAAGAACCTATATAGCTGCAGAACTATGCTGCACAAAAGATAAAAGAGAATGAAAAAAAAAAATGCCTGATTTCTTCCTTCACTTGTATCCGTATATATAGAGGACAACTCCCCCTCAACTTGTGATACACATTTCAGATCCAAAATTAGAGGAGAATATCTCGACAGAAGATTTGTCAAAATCTGCAAAAGAAGAGAGACAAATCTTGTTTCCAAACAGATAGTTATCGAACTATAAAAGGTAATATAAAAGATATTCAAGGATTGAATAAGTATTCCTAGTCATATAAGGAAACTTAGCAAAATTGTAGGAAGAGCCAATAAACCACTTACCTTCATGGAGAGGAGGGGATGTGATGAGGGTTGCAAAGTTTGAGTCTGGGTTAAGCAAGGAGATGACTAGGTTCCATATCTGGAAGAGGCAAGAAGTCTGAAAACGGAGACTAGCTCCGGGCAAAAACGCCCATGAAGGGCGAGGGAGTTGTACGCCACCGACTCTCAAATTGAGAGAAAACCTATCTCAAAGGGTTTGGCCACGGGTGTAACTATTCAGCTTCATTAAATCCTAACTAATGCAAAAAAAAAAAATTGCGCGCAACTCCCTCGCATTGGACCAACATGGATGAATTTTTTAGTGAAACATGCATTGCACGATGTCTTATTAAATCATTTAAGGAGAAGAATTGGGCATATATCTTCAAATCTTACAAAGACATGGACCAACACTACAAAAAATATGGGTAAAGCCCACTTTTTTTCGTGGGGCTTTAAGGTTTCATGGGCACTTAGAATGAACAGTGTGTATATTTGAAAAACCAGGAATATTATCCCACGTATGATTACATTTGTGAAGAAGCCAACATAACTATGAGTATAATTGCTTTTGAATCTGCTGTGAGCAGAATTGCTTTTGAATCTGTTGTAAGTAGAATCAACTTAGCTGTTTGGTAAACTGTTTTTAAAAGTATTGTGAGAACCAAAAAATAATTTCGTGTGTTTGGTGAGTTATAAGTAAAATTTGTTTTGGATGGGTATAATGACAAAAAAAGTCATTGTTATAAATTGATATTAAAATAAATAATTGTTTCTTTTTATATAATTATAAAATTAATGCACAATATTACATACGATTTCTTAACACCATAATAAATAATTGATTATGATTTAATTAAATTAGTATATCACAATCTAAGAAAAAATAAATATTATCATTTGTTACAAATATAACTGATTCCTGCAAAAACATCTTTTACCCTACTTCTCCAAAATCTACTTTTAAGAGAATCAATTCTTCTAAAATCAGTTTTATGAGTTGTTACCAAATACTTAAAATTAGGCCCATAATCACTTTTGACCTCAAAAACAGCTTGGAAAACAGTCCCAAACTGGGCCTATCTCTCATATATCCAATTCGTGGCATCTGAAATTGTAATACCATCTCACGAATGTGAAAATATCCCTTATCCTGACAATTTTACTCCTGACGAATGTTGCTCATACGGAATAGCCACGACAGCTGTTGACGTTTGTATGATTCCACCACTTAGATCTGTTTATTATATTTCGTTTCATTTGTGAAAGAGGCAGAGAGCAGTCGAGTAATAGGGATTGGGGTTTCAAGTCTCTGCAAATGGGACGAGGATCTTCAAGTCTTCGTTCTGAAACCTCATCTCCAACCCAGAAGCGAGGTTTGCAGGTTGGGCCTCTAATTCTACTCTTTGCTTTTCATTCATTTCAGAATGAGTAGGAATCAGCTGATTTTAATCTTCCCTGCATATGCTTTTCGGTTTTTTTATTTGTTACAATTATTAGGGGTTTTGCTATTGGATTCGGTAAACTAACAAACAGCTCTGAGACGAACAATGATTCTCTTCTTATATAGATTGGGTTTTTCAGTAGTTTTAGAAGGTTTGTCTTTTTTGTTTTGTTCTATTACTCAATTGGTTTAGCATCACTTGTGGTTATTCTGGCCTCCACAACAATGAAATTAATCGGCTATGCTCTTGAATTTTTAATAGAGTTGTCTTCCCCAAAAATGGTTCTCTAATTTGTGTTATTAATTTTCACTAGATCTTGTCAGTCGCCTACCTGATGTGAGCAAAGCAATTTAGATTAAGCATATCTTCTGCAATTATGGCATTTTGTGAAATTGGGTAAGAGGGGATATGATTTGGATTTGGGGGTTTATGTCCAAATATGTAAAAGGTAAAACCGTAAAACTGTATTCATGTAATTGTTGTACTGCAATCTGCTTGTGTATTATACGATCGAGCTAGAAAACTCTACTATGTTGTTCAATATTAATGGACAGCAGCAATATAATTGTATCCAAAATTGTTAGTGAAAATTTTACAGTGATTCAGATAATGTAATCTACATAGCTGAGAATTTTTAGAGTAGCCAATGATTACGATATTATCCCGACAATGAGCTAATTCAATGTCATACGGCTTGGAAGTTTTAATATTTTGGAACATTATAGAATATGAATCCAACTGGGAAATGTTTCATCAGTTTTTAATTTTATATATTAGGGTGATGTGGAAAGATTACGATACTTTAATTTTGGTGGGTTTATGTGTAAACATGTATAGCCTGGGTAGGAATGAAGAGGTAGGTGATTCGAAATTGATAAGTTCGACCATAATTCACGCGGTTCTGTACCTTGTAAAAGACACCATAGCTTCTGACTCACTTTTGATTGCTCATGTGTCTTTGTGTAGGCTTCTAGTGTTAGGATATAAACTTGTTTTAGATGTAATAATTACAGCTGTTTTCTGTTATTCAGCTGGACACGTGTTTTGTCCATGCTTTTCTTGCATTATATAAACCTTTGCTTACTCTAATTCTGTAACCAATTCTGTTATAATCAAATACAAGCTTTCTTCTTCTCCAAGCTTCTCTCTCAGCTTTTATGGCATCAGAGCCAATGGTCGTGATTCTGGAGCCCTAATTCTCTTGCTCGGAGCTTCGTTCTCTCTCTTCTAGTCTCTCCGCTGCTATCATCCTCTTCAGTCTATCAAGATAAGTCTTTCTCCTTCGTCGAAGCTTCTCTGATTCAGATCTTGATTTTTTAGACTGCAATTATGTGCTAGAAAACCATAATCGAAGCTGAGGTTCTTCACTCTGAGCATGTTCTTGTTGAAAATTAGAGGAATTTACGTTGAAATTGAGCTTGTTCTTCAATTCCTTGCTTCTATAAACCTTGAGTTGGATTTTTCTGGTTAATGATGCTGATAGTGATAATTCTCAGTCTAATTTGACTCTGATATAAGATTCCTATACTTCTGTGAGTGAAATTGAAGAACTTTACAGAATTGTGCTTGCCTTTTTCAATTTTTCTTTGATCAAAACCCTAGTTTGTTCATCATGCCTTCATTCGAATCAGTTGGACCTCAGATTGTCACTCACACTACTGTGTATCTTCCTAATGTCATGCTTGACGAGTCAAACTATCCTACCTGGTTATTTAGGATGGAGTCATTTCTTAGAGGCCAAAATCTCTATCACTTTGTGGATGGCTCTAATCCATGTCCAACTCAATTTACTCCAGCAACAGAATCTTCTCCTAGTTCTATCTCTAGTGAATACATTTCCTGGAAAATTCAAGATCAAAGCATTGTGAATATGATTGGTCAAACATTAAGCTCAGTAGCTACGAATTGTGCTGTTGGAAGCACATCTGCTTATGATCTTTGGACTCGTCTCAAGTTGAAATTTGCTGATGCAACAAACCAGAATATTCTGCAACTTAAGTCCAATTTTCAGAATATCAAGAAAGGGAGTGATACCATAGAAACTTATCTGGACAGAATCAAGACGGCCAAGGATGCTCTTGAAACCGTGGGAGTTTTTCTAGATAATGAAGATGTGGTCATAACAGTATTGAATGGTTTGCCTAATGACTTTGCAGCCATCAAAACAGTGATTCGTGCTCAGTACAAATGTGCTCCTCTGAGTCAGCTGAAGACTTTGTTAAAATCAGCAGAGATGGATATTGGACAGGAAAATCAGTCCATACAAAGTCTTCTTACAGCAATGCTTGCCAACTGCAATATGTCTGCATCAACTTCCAAAGTAGTAACTCAGCCTAATGTGAGCAATCCTTCTATCAGTAGCAATCCTTCTATCAGTCAAGCATCAAGTTCAAACCCTACTCACTCCACAACTGCAACTCAGTCCTCTCCTGCAGCAAATCAGCCTATTCTTCCTACACCAATATTGTTCCTCCTGGTTATACATATCCTCCTGGTTATTCATATCCATTTGCTCCCCAAAGCTCATATAATTCTTTTTCTCCCATTCCTTATGGATTTACCCCAATGGTTAATAGTCAGGTTGGAGCTACTGGCTACTATGCAGGTGTGAACTTTGGCAGAGGCAGAGGGCAGAATAATGGGGGAGGCTGGCAGAATAATGGGGGAGGTTTCAGGAACAATAATAATAACACTGGTCAGAATATCTCTTGTCAGTGGTGTAACAAGGTTGGACATAGTGCAAAGACTTGCAGGTCTCTTCCCAATGCTCAGTCCACCAGCAACAATGGCAATCAACAAGGTGGAGCTATTATCTGTCAGTATTGCAATGGAAAAGGTCACACAGCTGATGGATGCTTTTTCATCATTGGCTTTCCTAGTCAACGCAATGAACAAGAACAACCAACTGCTATGGTTGCTACTACAACTATGGCTCCTCAATTCTGGCTGGCTGATACAGGTGCTACCAATCACATGACCAACAACATGCAGTTTCTGAACAATCTCACATCCTATCCTACAACAGATGGTGTTCAAATTGGTGATGGTAATAAATTGAAAATCTCACACATTGGTGATACCATGTTAGGAACACTAAAACTTGACCAAGTATTATTAATCCCTGATCTTGCTGCCCATCTCCTCTCTATCTATCAACTGTGCAAACAAAATAACTGCCTAGTTTGGTTTGATGAGTTTATGTGTGTGATACAGGACAAGGTGCAGGGCAAAATTCTGTTCAAGGGACTGAGTGAAAATGGTATGTATCCAATCCCATTTCAGCTGCCTCAGTTACAGATTCCTTCTTCACCTATTCAGAAAGCTTACCAGTCTCCCTCTTCAGCAAATAAGGTTCACTCATCTCAAGATCACTCAGCTTATATTAGACAGAAAGTCAGAAACTCACTGTAGCACAAGAGGCTTGGTCATCCTGCAAGTGACATTGTCAAAGTAATGTTGGAAAAATGCAAATTGAGCACAAACTGTGATAGTGATAATTCCATCTGTGAACCATGCTTGTTAGGCAAATTTCATAAGCTTCCTTTTCCTAGCTCTACTTCAAATAGTGTTGCTCCTTTTGATCTTGTTCATTCAGATGTATGGGGACCCTCTCCTCATATATCAATTGATGGATATAGATACTTTGTTCTTTTCATTGATGATTGTACAAGGTTTACTTGGATGTTTCCTATGAAAAATAAAAATGAAGTTTTATCCTACTTCAAGTCTCTCTGTGCTTTTGTTGTTACTCAATTCAAGACTGGAATTAAAGTTTTTAGAAGTGATGGTGGTGGTGAATACATAAACAACAGTTTCAAAGAGTTTGTTTCTCAATCTGGAATTGTGCATCAGGTGTCTTGTCCATATACACCAGAACAGAATGGAGTTTCAGAAAGAAAAAATAGGCATATAAGAGAAACTGTTGTCACTCTTCTCCAACAGGCTTCTCTTCCAGATTATTTTTGGTATCATGCATGTGCTACAGCTACCTTCCTAATCAACAGGATGCCTTCCCAAATTCTGCAGATGAAGTCTCCCTATGAGATTCTATATCATAGGATTCCAAAGGTTGACATGTTAAGAGTCTTTGGTTGCTCCTGCTATCCTCTAATGACTCCATACAGATATAATAAATTACAACTAAAGACTATCAAGTGTGTTTTCATTGGCTTTGTTGCTGGATACAAGGGATTTGTGTGTTACAGTCCAACTAACAGAAGGTACATCATTTCAAGGCATGTCTTTTTTGATGAGAATTCATTTCCCTATGCTGTTCCTGAACATAAAAATGCTCTCAGTAGACCTCAAACTGAAATCTCCTTAATCCACCAACCATGCATCTCACTCATTCAGTCCCATTCTGAAACAATACCTTCTTCTGTTCAAACAATTGTATCCCCCAATCAAAACTCTCACTCTAATGATGCATTTTCTGATTCTACTCATGTGAGCAATGAATGCAACTATATGGATAATGATCCTGACATTGTTATATCTCATCCATCAATATCAGAAACTGTTGCTACATCTTTTCCTAATCTGTTTTCTCCACAAAGTGATACATGTATTCAGTTTAATGATCAGGAAGGATCCTTATCTCTGTCATCTCAACCTGGGAGTGGCTCTATATCTGTTACTGTAAACAGTGACAGTAAGAAACCTTGTTCTAGTATTTCAAATGCCAATATCCTTCATCCTGTTCAAGGTATATCCTCTTCAACTCAAAATGAGCATGGGATGCTTACCAGATCAAAGAGGGGAATTCAAAAGAAGAAGTGTTTTGTGTCTTTACTCAGCCATATAAGTCTTGATTCACAAGCAACTGAACCAGGTAATTTCAAGGATGCCATTAAAGTTCCGGAATGGAAAAATGCTATGGATGAAGAGTATAATGCTCTTATAAATCAAAACACATGGTCTCTTGTTTCTCTACCAGATGGTAAAAATTTGGTCTCTTGCAAATGGCTCTTCAAAGTTAAAAGAAATGCAGATGGAAGTATTGCTCGACATAAAGCTAGATTAGTTGCAAGAGGTTTCAGCCAAGAATATGGAGTTGACTATGAAGAAACCTTTTCTCCTGTAGTCAGACATACAACAGTAAGGCTAATCATTGCTCTTGCTGCCTTCTATAACTGGAATCTGCACCAAATGGATGTCAAAAATGCATTTTTGCATGGTCTGCTTAATGAAGAAGTATACATGACACAGCCTGGGGGATATGTCAATCAATGTTTTCCAAATTTTGTCTGCAAGCTTAACAAGTCTTTATATGGACTTAAACAGGCTCCTCGAGCTTGGAATGAAAGATTCACAAACTTTCTGCCTACCATTGGATTCTCTACATCGTATGCTGATCCTAGTTTATTTGTGAAACATACTCAAACATGTTGTGTCTTTCTTCTTCTATATGTGGATGATATTATTATCACTGGGAATTGTGAGTCTCTTATTCAAGAGGTTAAGTCTGCTCTTCAGCAGGAGTTTGATATGAAAGACTTGGGAAAATTACATTTCTTTCTAGGTTTTGAAATTGAATATAAATCAGATGGCATTTTTGTCTCTCAAAGAAAATATGCTACAGATCTTATTCACAAATCTGGAATGGATGACTGTTACACTCATTCTACTCCCTGTAAGTCAGGTCTGAAACTTCTGATAAATGATGGAGAACCACTCGAAGCTCATAATGTAACCTTCTTCAGAAGCATGGTTGGATGCCTTCAATATCTGACTTTCACTCGTCCAGATATTGCTTATGCCACAAATTCTGTATGTCAATTTCTGCACTCACCAACTTCTACTCATCTTCTGGCTGCAAGAAGAATTATTAGCTATGTTAAAGGTACAATGAATCAAGGTATCTTCTTCAGGAGGAGTGACAGTCTGAAGGATCAGAAGGGTAATGATTTATCCTCTTTCATTCATCTACATGCCTACTGTGATGCAGATTGGGCAGGGGATCCTAATGATCGAAAATCAACTACTGGCTTTGTTATTCTGTTAAACAATTTTCCTGTGTCATGGTGTTCAAAGAAACAATCTGCTGTTTCTCGTTCTTCAACTGAGGCAGAATACAGAAGTATGGCAGACACTACCTCTGAAATTCTATGGATAAAGCATCTCTTATCAGATCTTCAGGTTAATCTTGCTCAGATTCCAACTCTTATATGTGACAATATCTCAGCATTGGCTCTTGCAACAAATCCAGTGTATCACTCCAAGTTAAAACATGTTGAAGTTGATGTTCATTTTACAAGAAATCAAGTTAAGGCAGGTCATCTTCTTCTTCAATTTATCACCTCTAAGGAACAACTTGCAGATCTGTTTACAAAAGGGTTGTGCTATCCTCAACATTCATACTTATGCAGCAACTTGATGCTTGTCACCTCCCATCAAGTTGAGGAGGGGTGTTAGGATATAAACTTGTTTTAGATGTAATAATTACAGCTGTTTTCTGTTATTCAGCTGGACACGTGTTTTGTCCATGCTTTTCTTGCATTATATAAACCTTTGCTTACTTTAATTCTGTAACCAATTCTGTTATAATTAAATACAAGCTTTCTTCTTCTCCAAGCTTCTCTCTCAGCTTTTATCTAGTACCATATGTAGCAATTCCCATCATTCCTTCATCTACTCAAATTTTGGACTCCTTATATGAAATTCCTGAGAAAGTTCTCAATAAACTGAAGGAACTATGCAAGATTGAAGTAGTTCTGTATTCATTGGCACTAGGGCACTACTATTGGGGTGCAAGTGATGAAAGTTAGTCATTGATGATAGCTTAATTGATTGTGAATTTTAATAATTTTTTTTGTTTTAAATATTCAACTTTTCTGATTGGTTGCTATGATATCATACAATGTTTTGAAGCTGATTCCTCCCCCTGGAGAGTGGAGGTTCCTTCATCTTTTGAATCAATAGCTAAGTGCTCAACTCATGTCTCTACATATATAATATCCAAATGGTTTCTGGTTTAATCAGTAAATTTGTTTACATTAATTGTATTCCAATTATTTACTTCATTACTGACTGTTTATATGGAGAGTTTTATGGCTTGTCAATTTTGCAGTAACTTAGTTGCCAACAACTTAAGCATCAAAACTTCAAACAACAGGTGAGTCCTTGCATCTAAGCTCAGTTATAGTGTTTTAAATATTGATAACACATGTGTGGATTGATGTTACTTACAGTTGATTTTAAAATAGTTGTTCATATGTGCTGCAAGCAGCCACAAACCGATAATAATTACCATGTTGAAAATTTCTGTTTAATTTGTTAAAAACTTGCAGCGAAGTTAAGCGAAATCAATGGTTTATAAGCAAAGGAGACTTGGGGTGTATGTCTAGAATAACTGCAAGATATCTCAAGTTAACCCTCTCAAGAAATTATGGATTAGTGGATTTTTTTAGCTGACAAGGTTAGAAAGTTCAAGTGTTTGATTTTATTTAGGCTGTATTTGTAACAAGGATCTGAAATGTATAGTTGATGAGTTGAATGAGAATTTTGTTGTTATATACTAGCTCTACAAATACAGTATTTGAATACATGATCACTGGCAGTTGGTAGTCCTTGACAGTCCAGTCATTTGACAAATTTTTTTTTTTAATATTATATCAAAAGAGCCACGAAACAAGAGTAATAATGGGACAATTGATCTCATTGATGTAGAAACCCACGAAACTTTTTGGTACTTGCCAGAATTGGCCATTGGCCACGGTAGCAAAGCACACGAAACTGAATAATGTCGCTGCACAGTCGCTAAACCCCAATGGCGAAGTGGGAAGTGGGCGCGAAGTGGGAAGTGACCAATACCCACGAAAAAAAAAAAGTGGGCTTTACCCATATTTTTTGTAGTGCAAAATCACACCAATGAAATGGCATGGGGCTCAATTTTTCACATGGAACACGAGAACCATAATTTATATCAATATGCAACATATGATCCCGACAAAATAATTGCTCAGATAGCATAATATATTGAAAATATTTGTTCGGTTTATATAAAACTGATTCACTCAAAAATTACTTTTATTTTTTTGTTGGATGCGCTCCTTTCGATCATCTGCTCTACAATTATTTGAGATCATACCCCAGCTTAGTCGATGCTTTAAATCCTACTTGATACGATTCTGCCTTCACTTGATAGCAGTGCTGATGGTGAGCTTGTTTGCCAGCAATATATTATATATAGTCTTGTAGAAAAGTAGAAACAGTACAAAACTCATTGCATGCTTCCTAGCTATAATGATTCCTAGCTATAATGCTGATGATTAATTAATATAGAATAATTCATCTGTTGTCATGCATAATTTAATATAGAATAATTCATCTGTTGCCATGTATAATTTAACACACAGATAGCATAATATATTGAAAATATTTGTTCGGTTTATATAAAACTGATTCACTCAAAAATTACTTTTATTTTTTTGTTGGATGCGCTCCTTTCGATCATCTGCTCTACAATTATTTGAGATCATACCCCAGCTTAGTCGATGCTTTAAATCCTACTTGATACGATTCTGCCTTCACTTGATAGCAGTGCTGATGGTGAGCTTGTTTGCCAGCAATATATTATATATAGTCTTGTAGAAAAGTAGAAACAGTACAAAACTCATTGCATGCTTCCTAGCTATAATGATTCCTAGCTATAATGCTGTATGATTAATTAATATAGAATAATTCATCTGTTGTCATGCATAATTTAATATAGAATAATTCATCTGTTGTCATGCATAATTTAATATAGAATAATTCATCTGTTGCCATGCATAATTTAACAAGAACAATTTTCCTTTTTTCTTTTGATTAATGCCATTTTTCTTATTGATCCCCTCACTGAATAATGCCATTGTTCTTATTTGACCATTTTAAACCTGCTTGATGTCTATATATCCTCATTGTGCTCTCACGTATACAACTGCAGTGAGGGGATCAATATGGAAAGGCTAAACGGCTTTAGACACATTAACCAAAAATGGTCAAACGGAGAGCATTCCGAAAAGCTACTCCATGCTCAAGCCCACATTTGGAACCACATCTTCAGCTTCATAAACTCCATGTCCCTCAAATCTGCAATTCAACTTGGCATACCAGATGCCATCAACAAACACGGTCGCCCCATGACTCTTTCTGAGCTCACATCTGCCTTGGCAATCCATCCAACCAAATCCCACAGCGTCTACCGCCTCATGCGAATGTTGATTCACTCTGGCTTCTTCGATAAGAAAAAGCTGAGTAAAACCGATGATGAGGAAGGTTACACGCTTACTGATGCCTCCCAGCTCCTTCTGAAGGATCACCCTTTGAGTGTAACACCCTTCTTAAACGTCATGCTCGACCCTGCTCTGATCATGCCATGGGAATACTTGAGCACCTGGTTCCAGAACGATGACCCTACGCCATTTGACACAGCGCATGGCATGTCAGTTTGGGATTTCAGGAACCATCAGCCAAGTGTTGCCCATTTATTCAACGATGCCATGGCAAGGGATGCTCGGTTGGTCACCAGCGTTGTAATCGACGAGTGCAAAGGGGTGTTTGAGGGATTAGATTCATTGGTTGATGTGGGGGGTGCTACAGGAACAGTGGCCAAGGTCATTGCTGATGCATTCCAACATATTGAGTGCACTGTACTTGATCTCCCTCATGTGGTGGCTGACCTACAAGGAAGTAAGAACTTGAAATATACCGGGGGTGACATGTTTCAGGCAGTTCCTCCAGCCGATGCAGTTTTACTCAAGGTAAATATCAGATATACTTTTACCCTAAAAGAAGTTTCGGATATTCTGTGTGGTTGTTACTCAATTTTGTAGTAGCGATATATCTTCTAATTGATATTCTATTAATGACTAATTGCATATTACTGTTGACAATTATATTTAAAAGAGTAGTGATATATAGGGGGCCTTATTAAGGCCTAAGATTTTTGGTTTTAATCTTATGTGGTATGTCATCTAATCAATACATATCATCAATTTTAAAAGTCTTGTCATGTCATATTTGGGTTAAAATACAATTTTATCCTTATAAATTCAATGACTCTAAATTATTTTTTCTTTATTCAAAAATAAAAATAGTTTTAAGGAAAGAAAAATATTACTATTCTTTGAAATTTTTATTGAATTTTTTAGATGAATTATATATATATATGAAGTTTATTTGGACAGAAGGATAGTATTTTGAAATTTTTTTTCTTTGAAATACTACTTTTTCTTCTTCTTCTTCGAGATAGTATATGTGTGTGTGTATATATATGTGTATGTATATTTACTTAGATTTATATTTTCAAACAATTATAATTATAAAAATTATTTATCATTATATTTGGTGTTTAAATTTAAAAATGAGTGTAATAAAAAAATATTTTTTAAAATATTTTTCTTTCCTTAAAACTATTTTTATTTTTCAATAAAAAAAAATTTAGAGTCATTGGATTTGCTAGGATAAGATTGTATTTTAACCCAAATATGACATGACAAGGTTTTTAAAATTGATGATGTATCTTGATTAGATGCATGCCACATATGATTAATGCCAAAAATCTTAGGCCTTAATAAGGCCCTAAAACATTTTTCTATTTAAAACACAAGATTAACGTTCAATTCTACTTCTAATGCACTGATTAATTAGCCAATATTAGATCTAATGTTTATCGTTATCTTATGTCACGAGCAGTGGATATTGCACGACTGGAATGATGAAGAATGTGTCAAAATACTTGAGCGATCAAAAGAGGCCCTTACAAGCAAGGGCAAGAAAGGCAAGGTGATTATCATAGATATGGTGATGGAGAACCAGAAAGGAGATGATGAATCAATTGAAACGCAGCTGTTTTTCGACATGCTGATGATGGCCATCGTCACAGGGAAAGAAAGGAATGAGAAAGAATGGGCTAAGCTCTTCACTGATGCTGGTTTCAGTGACTATAAGATAACTCCCATTTTGGGTTTAAGGTCTCTCATTGAGGTTTATCCTTGATATATATTGTTACATATCAGCATGTAAACAGTAAAGCCAAGGGTTACCTGGCTGGCAACTGATCAGAAAGTTAAGAATGTATTATTGCTCCCCTTTGCTTTTATCAATAAATAAAAGGTCTCATTGCTTGTTATATATATGATAAATTACTGGTCACTCTTTATACTTGTAGTGTCTCAATAGTTTAGTTTTTATGTTTTTAATTTCAACCGATCACTTGGTCACAGTCCGAATTTCGGATAATAAAAATCCAAATTCGACCATGTGAAAATTCACAAATAAATTAAAATACTTAAAGTTATTATACAAATAACTTTGTACAATACCATAGTTCAAGTGCATGGCTCTAAACACTCAAAATATTACATCAATAAAAACATAGATATTGTTGACAGTAGCCACAGAGGGGCTACAACAGGCCCACAGACCCGCAGCCAGTGCACCCGGGGCCGGCCTAGGGCCCGGAACCGGATCACCAGCACCCGGACCCGGGGTCCATCAGTCTACCTTGCGACCAGGGGCCCGGGGACCGGGGGCGCCAGCCTGCCAAAGAGGTCACCAGAGCTGCCCTTTGGTGTACGAACAGAAGGAAACCAGTCCCACATCGAAGAGTGAGGCCAGACCTCACGCCCGGCCACCTATATAAGGGCCTCAACTACCCTCATTAATAGGTAACTGATCTTTCCTACTGCTTATCATACGTGCTTAAGTTATCTCTTCATCCCAACTGTACTAACTTAGGCATCGGAGAGGAGAAGACCGGCCCGCCCGGTATTCCCCTTAGTAAGCAGGTTTACAGGAGATCACATTTGGATTCATCTGTCTCTGTCAGGCCTACGGGTTTTAGGTACGAACAATTGGCGCCGTCTGTGGGAAGAGATTCAAAAAGTTGTGTTACTCTACCAGAGGGTAGAACCCGATCGATCCTTTGAAAGGCAGTTAAATCCACAATCCGGAGGCCATGGAAGGAAGGAAGATAAGAGCTAGCAAGGGAAGGTTGAAAGAACGAGTCCGGATCCCCGACCGGGCCCAAAACATTAAATCCGAAGTCGGCGCGAGGTTCGTCCCATCTCCCGACCAGGACGGAACTCACGGTTGCCGAGGCTCAGACAATCCTGACTGATATGATGCAAGGGAGGAAATAAAAAAGATGAAGGCAGAAGTCGCACGATTGCGAGAGGAGGGCGATCGAGACCGACTAAGGGCGGGTGTCCGGTGCCAAGAGTTGGAAGCGGTGAACATCGCCTTATTAGCGGCCCTGGAGAAAGGGCACCAGCAGGGCACTTCTCGGGCGGCATCGAGGCCCGCAAACAAAGGTAACGAATTCCCGCACCTAGAAGTGGGACAGCCTACGGGAAGAAGAAAGACTGCGCATGTGCCCACACCTCTCTTTCCAGAAGCTCTGAAGAATTCCGGCCCGGTTGAGCCCCCATACCGCACGAGCCTGGCATCGAGCGAGCAAGACAGCTCCACCGCAAGGACTCTCCAGACGCTGTTCGCCTCGGTGTCGGACATGAGGGACCGACTAGAGGCCAGCGAGAAAAGGACGGGGCGACCGCAGGACAGTGCACGATTCAACGAACGCACTGGACCTTTTCCACACCGGGTTAGGGAATCAGGAAGATCTGGTAACCAAAAGCCCCTGAAACTGTCGTACTCAGGAACGAGCTGCCCATACCAGCACCTGGACAGCTTTAAGTCACAAACGAGCACAAAGGGCTACTCAGACGCCACGTGCTGCAATGTATTCCAAGAGACGCTCTCGGGGGAGGCGTTGAGTTGGTTCTACGAGCTGCCAGTAAACTCGGTGGAAACTTTCGAACAGCTGGCTGATAAGTTTGTCGGCCGGTTCATTCTTAGAGCCAAGGCGGCCCAAACATCAACGATCCTTTTCGATTGCATGCAGACTGACCACGAACCGCTACGCGCTTTCGTTAACCGGTGGCATATCGCCACGGCCGGGGTCAGGAACTTGGATAAAAGGATCGCTGAGATGGCATTCAAGCAGGGGTTAAGACCCGGGGAACTCTCGTACGCCCTGCGGGTAAAGGAGCCGTTGGGGTACGACTGATAGGAGCACAATGTGCGACGATATTATATGTTTTTACCCTCATTTATGCTTTGTTTAACCCTTATTTGTCTAAGATAGAGTCATAATATAGTTTAGTGTTAATTTGGTAGAGTTTGGTGAAAAGTTGGTTAAGAATCCGAAAAATGACTAAGTTTGAGGAATCTGAAAAATAATGCAAGTTGTCTTTTTCGTGATTCTGAGATGAGTAATAATGCAATCTATCCTTGTCCGAATTTAATGAAATTTGGTGTGATTATTATTCATATACTGAGGAATGTTGTGTTAAAATTTCAGATCAATCGGAACACGGGAAGTCACCCAAAAGATGGCTGCAACTTGGCAGTCCGAGCAAACCAATCCAGGGACTTCCAGGATTTTCCTGGGACTGTGTCTCAACTTCGAAACATCATTCCCGATGACTCATAAAGAATTTGATCAAACTGTTTTATATAAAGGTATCTATGTGTGTCTAGTTTCTCTGGGACTTGGAATCGCATCAATCGGAGCTCTGAGGAGGAAGTTATGCCGGATTTACTGGAATAAGGTCATTCTGCCGGGAAAACAACAACTTTCCCGGTTGCACAAGGAAAACTTTCCTTTAGACTTTTGAAGCATGGATAAGATATTATGGACCAAAAGATATGTCCATAATAACTTAATGAGAAGATTCAAGTCTAGAAGAAAAGAATCCAGATAATAAGAGAAAGAAAAAGAATCCTGATTAATTTCGGGAAAATTCTTGTGCACGTCTCTCAACTTCCACGGACTCTCCCGGACAGCTCACAATGAATCAGAATTTGAGCCTTATATGGATAGAAAGCTACGGGAGTCTAGTTTCCAACCCAACTAGAATCACCTCAATATCTATTTTCTAGATAAAGATATTCCATAATCTTCACTCGAAGGTCAAATCTGCCAGCAGGATAAGTTTGAGAAAAACTAGGTTTTGTAAACCCTAGCTGCCTCCCTTGCCTCTATAAATACCACAACATAATTTCAGAATAATCATCTTCTCTTCCTCACTTGAACTTACCAAAACTCTGCCTAATTTCCACCATAACAATCCTCACATAGAGCAAAGCCGAACCATCTCCACCACCTTTCCTAAAAATCATTCCAAACACCATCACCAATCCTCTTGCCGAATTCTTCAACAAGGGTCTCAATTAGGATTGTAATTTTCGATGACTCTTGTCTCTTTGTACTTATACATTATTTTGTCTATGAAATATGTATGTATTCTTGGTTGTAATTTTAGTTTTGTAAATTATTCATGGGATTTCTGAATTCTTGTTATATTATTTGGTTATCTTTGGTTTAATTTCCGAATTATGCATGTGGTTTAATCGAATATGGTATTATGGGCAGTAGGCTTTGGCATGTTTTCTTGATTTAATTAGGTTGATTTCCTGAATTTGTATGCATAAAAATCGTATGCATGGAGGTAGTCTTGGCCATGACTATCATTTGTGTGTTGGTTTCACATGCCGATTTAATACATGTTGAATCATACGCGAAGTTGGTTTTAATTTGTATTAATCTAAAGGGGTAGAATAATTCTAGAATTTTGCATGTCGATGTGGGATGAGTGACGCCATACCTGCTAACATGTTTCCAATTCGACATATTGTGCTTATGTGCTATTTGTGTTTAATTTCTACGCGAAGTGTTTTTAAACCGATTAGTACCATGTTTAGGATTACACGCGAAGTTGATTCTAAATACTTGTGATGTTTTGAATAATTAGATATACCGCGAAGGCTCTAATTAAATTGGAACTTAATTGAATCTTGAATCCGATTTTAGCTTGCTGCCCCTATTACTTTGTTTAATTTCGTTGCATGTTTAATGAGTTTTGTGTTTTGTGATTGTGTGGAAGATGTTGATCAATTGTATATAATAATTAGGATTTAAATTTAGTAAAAATCAGTAGGTAAATTAGTTATAAAAATCGACACCCCCTTTATTTGCAATACTTTATGTGATTAAATGCCCTTGATTTCTCCGGATAGAACGATCCCTACTTGTCAATACTACAATCGACACAAGAAGGGTATTATGTGTATGAAGTTGTTTTGCAGGTACTTTGTGCTTGGATTATAGCTCCATCAACGACGAATTGATGGCCGTGGCCCTCAGGCACTCCCAGGCGGAGCATGAGACGTATGGGGATAAGATGCCCAAGCGAAGGCCCGATGACCTGCTACCACCGTCTTCCCGTGAAAGCAAAGCGGGGCGGCAGGATCGCAACCGCACACCTACGACCAGCAAGAAAACCGAAGTATGGGAGGATAGGCGACCCCGCCGGACGGGCAACAACGGTTCACAGTCAGGTAGAAGACCACCGAGTTTGCGACCAGCGCGGCCCATGGCAGCAGCGCCAGCGGGGCGACAACCGCGGGCCCTGGCCGTTTTTCCAGCAGGAAAACGCGAGGACCCAGCCATCCGGACTAATGACCAACGACCCCAGAGAACGGTTGTGGACGGCCGAGTCCGGACAGACGACCCACAAGGGGACAGGTAGGATGCCCGAGAAGTGGGAACCATAAGCACCCGAGTCCCGGGAGGGATCGAGGTGCACGGGAGCATAAATATGATACATGGTGGGGACCACATAGATCGACTTACCCAAAGCTCGAAGAAGCGGTGCTTAAGGTCGATCCGAGGAAATGAGGTATACGCCTTTGGAGGAGGAAGCGACAAGGGACTGCAGAGAGGAAGGAGCAAGGTATCACAGGATAACGAGCCGCTGATAAGCTTCTCCGGTGAGGTGGTCCAGCCTTTGGGATCGGATTACCTACCGCTAATCTTCGGCGAGGGAGACAGGACGAGGAAGGAGCACCTGGAGTTCATCATCGTGGACTGTCTGTCCTCGTATAATGGCATAATCGGTCGACCAAAGTTGTGGAAGCTAAAAACGTTTAAAGCCGGCCATATGCTGATGTTAAAAATGCCTTCACCCGCCGACGTCATTACCATACGCGGGGACCAGAAGATCGCTCGCAGGTATTACGCGGAGGCCCTGACCCACGGAAGAAAGCGAACCGAGGTCTTCACGGCTACTCAACAAGCGCCAGTGCCGGATCTGAGTATTGACCCCCGTGATGACACCGATTCCGACGACGAGAAGCTAAAACGACTGTCGGCCGTGGAAGAAACCGAAACAATCTCCATTTCGGAGGATCATCATGAGCGCAAGGTGGTGATAGGAACGAAGCTCGCCCCGGCAGTCAGGCAAGAGCTCATCACCTTTCTCCGAGACAACAGTTCGGTCTTCGCATGGTCCTACGAGGACATGCCAGGCATATCCCCGGAGATAGCTGTCCACCGGCTAAATTCGTTGCCCAACGTTCCCCGGGTGAGGCAGAAGAGGAGGTCCTTCAGCCCGGCCAAATATGAGGCGATCAGAGAAGAAGTGCAGAAGTTGAGAGGCATAGGTTTCATCCGGGAAATCCAGTACCCCCGATGGCTCGCCAACGTGGTTATGGTCCCAAAGAAGGGAACCGACCGGTGGCGCATGTGCGTGGATTTCACCAACTTGAACCGGGCGTGTCTAAAAGACAGCTTCCCGCTCCCCCGAATCGACCAACTTATAGATTCCACGTCCGGTTTTAAACTACTCAGCTTCATGGATGCCTACGCCGGATACAATCAGATAAGGATGAGCCCGGACGACGAAGAGCACACCTCGTTCACAACTGACCGAGGCACCTATTGTTACAAGAGGATGCCGTACGGTCTAAAGAACGCCGGGGCTACATACCAACGGATGGTGAATCGCATGTTGGAGCAGGAGATGGGTAAAACGGTGGAAGTGTACGTAGATGACATGCTGGTCAAGAGCTTGACCGCAGGGGCCCACGTCCGAGACTTGGCGGTAGTCGTCGGTAAGATGCTCAAGTTTGGAATGCACTTGAACCCGAAGAAGTGCATTTTTGGGATTTCAGAGGGCTTGTTCCTAGGCCACATTATCAGCCAGCAAGGGATAGAAGCTAACCCGCTGAAGGTCCAGGCGATCTTAGACATGGAAACACCAGGGGAAAGAAATCAGGTCCAGATGTTGACCGGCCGACTGGCCGCCCTGGCCAGATTTATCTCCCGCCTGACCGATAAGTGCGCCCCATTCTTTAAACTGCTCAAGGCGCAGCAGTTCAAGAAAATTCACTGGGCGGTGGAGCACGAAGCGGCATTCCAATCCATCAAGACATACCTTTCTGCAGTGCCTCTCCTATCCAAACCAGTGCCGGGCGAGATGATATACCTTTACATAGCTGCATCAGGATCGGCCGTCTCCGCGGCACTCGTCAGGAAGGAGGGCACGCTCGATCTCCCGGTATACTATGCAGGGAAGGGACTTACCGGAGCCGAAAGCCGGTACCCTGACATTGAAAGACTGGCTCTGGCTCTGATCGTCAGCGCTAGAAAGCTCCGACACTATTTCCAGGCTCATTCCATCACCCTATATACCAATCACCCTTTGCGGCAGATCCTGGAAAAACCGGATACCAGCGGCAGGCTCGTACGGTGGGCAGTTGAATTGGGAGAGTTCGACATCACTTACGCCCCGCGAACGGCTATCAAGGGTCAGACCGCTGCGGATTTCATATGCGAACTCACCTCGATGGCGGTAGAAGTGCACTCCGGCCGATACGAGGGCACCGAAGCAGTTCAGGCCATAAAGATCGAACCAGGCCTCCCCGGCGGTTGGAAACTGAAAGGAGCACAATGTGCGATGATATTATATGTTTATGCCCTCATTTATGCTTTGTTTAACCCTTATTTGTCTAGCATAGAGTCATAATATAGTTAGTGTCATTTTGGTAGAGTTTTGGTAAAATGTGCTTAATTGTCCGAAAAATGACTAAGTATGAGAAATCTGGAAAATAGTGCAAAATATGTCTTTTTCGTGATTCTAAGATATGTAAAAATGTGATCTATCCTTGTCCTAATTTGATGAAATTTAGTGTGCTTAATATTCATATACTGAGGAATGTTGTGTTCAAATTTCAGATCAATCGGAGTTCGGGAAGTCACTCAAAAGAGGGCTGCAAAACAGCAGTCCGAGCAAACCAATCCAGGGACTTCCAGGATTTTCCTGGGACTTTGTCCCAACTTCGAAAAATCATTCCCGACGACTCACAAGGAATTTGTTCGAGATATTTTATGGGGAGATGGCCACATGTGTCTAGTTTATCTGAGACTTGGAATCGCATCAATCGGAGCTCCGAGGATAGAGATATGCTGGAGTTACTACAGCAACATCAAATCTGCCGATTCCAGGAACCTACTGCCCCCTTTTTGTGTTTTCTGTTTTTGATGGACCAAATGGTGTACAAATGCATATGTGATGATAGTCCAAGTTTAAGGAAGGTTAGAGGATGACACCAAGCCAAGGCATTGAATAAAAAAAATCAGAAAAAGAAGTTTCCTAGAAGAACCAAGAAAGGAAGGAACCAAAACCTTGTTGCACAAGGATTGCCTTTGCCGATTTGGACTAGGTTTTCTACCTAGGTTTTCTGCCGAATTTTCCTCTATAAATAGCCAACTTTTACACAGAAAAACTTGTCACATTTCAAAGCAAAAATCTAGCCAAAGCTCTACCTAAATTTTCCTTGAGTCCTACACAAAAACCTTAGCCAAAACCACCTCCACCACACCCAAAGTTCTTGACGAACCTTGGTTCTTTTGCTGTCGACACTACCACTGCCGAGCAGCAGCCTCCATCCAATCACCACCATCCGCCGGATCCACACCTAGACGAAGCTCTCCAAGGTTTCTAATGTGTGATCCACTCCCTACTCTTGGTTATGTAATTTTTGTTGTAGCTATGTTAAACTTTGTCTATGAAGTTAGCATGAATTCTTGGTTTCAAACTCTATGTCTATGTATTGTTTGGAGTGAAATTTGGTTTTATGATTTGTATGTTCAATTTGTTTTCTTTGTCTTTAAGTGGTATTTGGATGTAAGAATACAAATTGCATGTTAAAAAGTAAGGAAAATATGAAGTAAAGAGATAGGATTAGATAGGCAAGTATGTTCACTCTGATTCTAGTAATTCGTTCTTGGTTTAGTCTTTAAATCCGTGTGCCTCAAAGATTGGTACTTAGCATAGTCGCGATATGTTTTGAGTATTGATCTTATATCCGTCAACATGATAGGACTAGAGTGGTTTAAACGACTATGCATGTTAACAAGAAGTGGTGACGCCTTGCTTGATTGATATGTTTCCGACTAAAAAGACCTTGTGCCTAATTACTTTGCATGTTTGATTTCGACGATAAGTGTTCTCAAATGTGTTTAGTATAACTTTAGGGTTAGACGATAAGTTAATCTTGAAGTACTTGAGAGTCTTAATCGATTAGTAAACCGATAAGGAGCTAATTAGGTTGGAACTAAGTCGGATCTAGGATATTGTGTACCCTTGCCATATGTCTTGTTTTGTTAATTTGCTAAGTATTTTGATTGCTTTCGTGTTAGTACTTTGTGGAAGAATGTCGACCAAACTTGTAAATAGTAATTTATGATTTATTTTCAGCAATTTATTTTCGTGCCTAGCGTTAGGGCAGCCCTTGCTGCCGAACCTCACCTCAATCCCCCTTGATTTCATGTGAATATGTATATATGTATATAAGTGTGACAATTGTGTGCATATGTATTTGTGAATATTTGTGTTAACATTCTCATATTTCAGGTACCCTTAATCCCCGGCTAGAACGATCCCTACTTATTCTATACTACTAACGATTGTAGGGTTATTATTGCTTGATGCTCGCTTCGGCGACACGTCAATTTTTGGCGCCGTTGCCGGGGATTATAAAAACTTGTTATATTTGAATGTTATTTGTTTTGTAAATTTGTCGTGTGTTAATAGCTTGAAATTGTTTGAAAATTGTTTGTATTTGCTAATGCCATGGCTTGTATAGTTTTGTATATTCTTGCATTTATCTTTGTGTTTTGTTCGCTTTGATGTGTCTTGTGTGTGTGCAGATCGAATAGGGAAGAAACAGTGCAGGAAATACCAACTTCTACCCAAAACAGAATTCGGGCAGTGCAGTCAGTCGACTTTGGAAGGCTGCCGTTTACTACTCACAAAACCTGGGAAAGTGAGCCATACGCCGTTGGAAATATCTCTGAGTCTACTTTCCGTAGGATTTTACAGAAGTAGATTTGGAGTCTCGAGCCGTTCCCAGTTTCAATTTGAGTGCAGCAAGGTCAATCTGGCGGAACAGAGAACTGGGCAGATCAATCGGTCCGATAAAAGGCTAAATAAAGCATACTTCCGCTGGTCCGATTGAGGAAAATTTTATACCGTTGGAAAGCTCTATGTGTCTGCTACAAAATTGCTTTATAAAAGTTTTGTATTCGGATAGTGGAACATACCCAAAATCAGGCCTCAAGAGAAGCAGGCACGTCTGCCGAGAGAAGCTTGCCTGCCAAGAAAATCCTACTGCCGAGAGGGGCTGCTGCCCCAACTGCGGAGCTGCACATGGCATGATGAACACACAACACACATGGTGAGAAGTCTAGGCTACGGACTATAAACCTTAAGCGCTACTTGGGAGGCAACCCAAGTCGATCAAAGAAAAACGAAGGAGCCATCACCGAGAGTTTGAAATTTCTTAACCCTTCTCTTTTTCTTTGATTTGTGATGATATGTTGGTATATGTTAGACTATTGCATGCTTAGGAAATTCGTTGATATAGATTTGTGCTTACATTGAGGACAATGTAATTTTCTAAGTGTGGGGTGGAATAACGTATTTCGTTTATGTTTTTGTGTGCTTAGTTTAGAAAAGAAAATTCAGGAAAATGTTCCACAAAAATAGAGTGTTTAAATTGTTTGTTTCGAGTCTTAGGATGCCCCTAATATGTCAATGATGTTTTTCTCCTCTTTGCATACATAGATGATGGTTGTGCATACAATTAAAATTGTGAGTTTCATGGATTATGTGCATTGGTAGGAGCATGTAGGACTTGTTTATTACGAAGCATGCATGTTTTAGCTAGTTTGTTTCCATAATAACCTGTGTGAGCTTTAGAGCCAAATTACTTTCTTCATGAGTGATAAATTGAAAATTTCGAGCATGCTAATATGTGAACCTCATAATTCTTTGATTATTCGATGACTATATGCAATAGCTTTTCATGGACTCTATAAGTGCTAGAACTCGTTCTTGTGATTATTGAAACTTGATAGTCATGAAAATTGCCTTGATTTTGAAAAGGATTGAAAACGTTATATTAGGATCACCACCATTGCCAAATAAAGCATGTGCCCTATTTGTGCCCGTCGTGGGACTCCTTAGAAAACCCCTTTGAGCCTACGTTGAGCCTTTTCTTTCATCACCCTTATTAAAATTCCTATGCTTAGAATAGTTATATCTTGACCCTTGTCCTCGCGAGACTTGGCAAAAGTTTGAAATCGATTTGGAGGTTTGATGTAGAGTGATGTCATGAAACAAGTGTGGGGTGGACTTAGCTAGAAATTGTGTGAAAAATGTATATGCCGTGCCTAGCAAAAGTGAAAAAATATGTAAACGGACAGAAAAGAAAAGAAAAGAAAAACATGAAGTCCGAAAGAAAAAGAAAAGAAGTTTAGGCACGGTTTTGATTAAAAATTTGCTAAGTCCTATCCTTGAATAAATGTTGTGAGCTTGGAGTTTCGTTCGTATTGGAAGGTCTAACATTGTGAAATTTTGACCTTTGTCCATGTTTATGATGTTTTGGGAAGTAAAGAATGAAGGAAGGGTCCAACAAGATAATATCCGACCCTTGGAGTGAAGCCATAAGGAGGATCAAGAATTGCCAAGTCTTGGTGACGTTTTTAAGCACCACTTATCCTAAATTTCCTTCCCTATAGCCGAGCCCCATATTTATTTCCCTATAACGTTTTCATGATTCTTAAGATGGCATACTTTGATTTGTGGAGATTTTCTCAAGAGTTGAGCATATGGTTTTGGTTCATTGGTGCATATATATAGCTATCATATGAGGTTTTTCCATAAAAATTCACAAAGTGCTTTCGTTTCTTTGATATATGCAAGTCACTCTTTGTAATTCATCATCTTTCGCTTGCATATACTTATGAGTGAATGCCATGTTTCGAGTGAAAAGAAGAGAGTATGCCTAGTGAGGAGGATTGAATTAGCTTAACATGTCTACATGCTTACTTTTGCTCTTATATGTTTTTATTGATGTTACATGTTCATGAAGCTTGGAATTTTCATGCTTAGCATTCTCATGCATTAACTTGAAAGCTATGTGTACATACGAGCCTAAGACAAATTGTTAGGGGCAATAGTAGCTTGAGTCTTAGTTTAATTTAGTTTGCTAAGGGACTAGCAAATGATAAGTGTGGGGTAGTTGAAAGGAGCACAATGTGCGATGATATTATATGTTTATGCCCTCATTTATGCTTTGTTTAACCCTTATTTGTCTAGGATAGAGTCATAATATAGTTAGTGTCATTTTGGTAGAGTTTTGGTAAAATGTGCTTAATTGTCCGAAAAATGACTAAGTATGAGAAATCTGGAAAATAGTGCAAAATATGTCTTTTTCGTGATTCTAAGATATGTAAACATGTGATCTATCCTTGTCCGAATTTGATGAAATTTAGTGTGCTTAATATTCATATACTGAGGAATGTTGTGTTCAAATTTCAGATTAATCGGAGTTCGGGAAGTCACTCAAAAGAGGGCTGCAAAACAGCAGTCCGAGCAAACCAATCCAGGGACTTCCAGGATTTTCCTGGGACTTTGTCCCAACTTCGAAAAATCATTCCCGACGACTCACAAGGAATTTGTTCGAGATATTTTATGGGGAGATGGCCACATGTGTCTAGTTTATCTGAGACTTGGAATCGCATCAATCGGAGCTCTGAGGATGGAGATATGCTGGAGTTACTACAGCAACATCAAATCTGCCGATTCCAGGAACCTACTGCCCCCTTTTTGTGTTTTCTGTTTTTGATGGACCAAATGGTGTACAAATGCATATGTGATGATGGTCCAAGTTTAAGGAAGGTTAGAGGATGACACCAAGCCAAGGCATTGAATAAAAAAAATCAGAAAAAGAAGTTTCCTAGAAGAACCAAGAAAGGAAGGAACCAAAACCTTGTTGCACAAGGATTGCCTTTGCCGATTTGGACTAGGTTTTCTACCTAGGTTTTCTGCCGAATTTTCCTCTATAAATAGCCAACTTTTACACAGAAAAACTTGTCACATTTCAAAGCAAAAATCTAGCCAAAGCTCTACCTAAATTTCCCTTGAGTCCTACACAAAAACCTTAGCCAAAACCACCTCCACCACACCCAAAGTTCTTGACGAACCTTGGTTCTTTTGCTGTCGACACTACCACTGCCGAGCAGCAGCCTCCATCCAATCACCACCATCCGCCGGATCCACACCTAGACGAAGCTCTCCAAGGTTTCTAATGTGTGATCCACTCCCTACTCTTGGTTATGTAATTTTTGTTGTAGCTATGTTAAACTTTGTCTATGAAGTTAGCATGAATTCTTGGTTTCAAACTCTATGTCTATGTATTGTTTGGAGTGAAATTTGGTTTTATGATTTGTATGTTCAATTTGTTTTCTTTGTCTTTAAGTGGTATTTGGATGTAAGAATACAAATTGCATGTTAAAAAGTAAGGAAAATATGAAGTAAAGAGATAGGATTAGATAGGCAAGTATGTTCACTCTGATTCTAGTAATTCGTTCTTGGTTTAGTCTTTAAATCCGTGTGCCTCAAAGATTGGTACTTAGCATAGTCGCGATATGTTTTGAGTATTGATCTTATATCCGTCAACATGATAGGACTAGAGTGGTTTAAACGACTATGCATGTTAACAAGAAGTGGTGACGCCTTGCTTGATTGATATGTTTCCGACTAAAAAGACCTTGTGCCTAATTACTTTGCATGTTTGATTTCGACGATAAGTGTTCTCAAATGTGTTTAGTATAACTTTAGGGTTAGACGATAAGTTAATCTTGAAGTACTTGAGAGTCTTAATCGATTAGTAAACCGATAAGGAGCTAATTAGGTTGGAACTAAGTCGGATCTAGGATATTGTGTACCCTTGCCATATGTCTTGTTTTGTTAATTTGCTAAGTATTTTGATTGCTTTCGTGTTAGTACTTTGTGGAAGAATGTCGACCAAACTTGTAAATAGTAATTTAGGATTTATTTTCAGCAATTTATTTTCGTGCCTAGCGTTAGGGCAGCCCTTGCTGCCGAACCTCACCTCAATCCCCCTTGATTTCATGTGAATATGTATATATGTATATAAGTGTGACAATTGTGTGCATATGTATTTGTGAATATTTGTGTTAACATTCTCATATTTCAGGTACCCTTAATCCCCGGCTAGAACGATCCCTACTTATTCTATACTACTAACGATTGTAGGGTTATTATTGCTTGATGCTCGCTTCGGCGACACGTCAATTTTTGGCGCCGTTGCCGGGGATTATAAAAACTTGTTATATTTGAATGTTATTTGTTTTGTAAATTTGTCGTGTGTTAATAGCTTGAAATTGTTTGAAAATTGTTTGTATTTGCTAATGCCATGGCTTGTATAGTTTTGTATATTCTTGCATTTATCTTTGTGTTTTGTTCGCTTTGATGTGTCTTGTGTGTGTGCAGATCGAATAGGGAAGAAACAGTGCAGGAAATACCAACTTCTACCCAAAACAGAATTCGGGCAGTGCAGTCAGTCGACTTTGGAAGGCTGCCGTTTACTACTCACAAAACCTGGGAAAGTGAGCCATACGCCGTTGGAAATATCTCTGAGTCTACTTTCCGTAGGATTTTACAGAAGTAGATTTGGAGTCTCGAGCCGTTCCCAGTTTCAATTTGAGTGCAGCAAGGTCAATCTGGCGGAACAGAGAACTGGGCAGATCAATCGGTCCGATAAAAGGCTAAATAAAGCATACTTCCGCTGGTCCGATTGAGGAAAATTTTATACCGTTGGAAAGCTCTATGTGTCTGCTACAAAATTGCTTTATAAAAGTTTTGTATTCGGATAGTGGAACATACCCAAAATCAGGCCTCAAGAGAAGCAGGCACGTCTGCCGAGAGAAGCTTGCCTGCCAAGAAAATCCTACTGCCGAGAGGGGCTGCTGCCCCAACTGCGGAGCTGCACATGGCATGATGAACACACAACACACATGGTGAGAAGTCTAGGCTACGGACTATAAACCTTAAGCGCTACTTGGGAGGCAACCCAAGTCGATCAAAGAAAAACGAAGGAGCCATCACCGAGAGTTTGAAATTTCTTAACCCTTCTCTTTTTCTTTGATTTGTGATGATATGTTGGTATATGTTAGACTATTGCATGCTTAGGAAATTCGTTGATATAGATTTGTGCTTACATTGAGGACAATGTAATTTTCTAAGTGTGGGGTGGAATAACGTATTTCGTTTATGTTTTTGTGTGCTTAGTTTAGAAAAGAAAATTCAGGAAAATGTTCCACAAAAATAGAGTGTTTAAATTGTTTGTTTCGAGTCTTAGGATGCCCCTAATATGTCAATGATGTTTTTCTCCTCTTTGCATACATAGATGATGGTTGTGCATACAATTAAAATTGTGAGTTTCATGGATTATGTGCATTGGTAGGAGCATGTAGGACTTGTTTATTACGAAGCATGCATGTTTTAGCTAGTTTGTTTCCATAATAACCTGTGTGAGCTTTAGAGCCAAATTACTTTCTTCATGAGTGATAAATTGAAAATTTCGAGCATGCTAATATGTGAACCTCATAATTCTTTGATTATTCGATGACTATATGCAATAGCTTTTCATGGACTCTATAAGTGCTAGAACTCGTTCTTGTGATTATTGAAACTTGATAGTCATGAAAATTGCCTTGATTTTGAAAAGGATTGAAAACGTTATATTAGGATCACCACCATTGCCAAATAAAGCATGTGCCCTATTTGTGCCCGTCGTGGGACTCCTTAGAAAACCCCTTTGAGCCTACGTTGAGCCTTTTCTTTCATCACCCTTATTAAAATTCCTATGCTTAGAATAGTTATATCTTGACCCTTGTCCTCGCGAGACTTGGCAAAAGTTTGAAATCGATTTGGAGGTTTGATGTAGAGTGATGTCATGAAACAAGTGTGGGGTGGACTTAGCTAGAAATTGTGTGAAAAATGTATATGCCGTGCCTAGCAAAAGTGAAAAAATATGTAAACGGACAGAAAAGAAAAGAAAAGAAAAACATGAAGTCCGAAAGAAAAAGAAAAGAAGTTTAGGTACGGTTTTGATTAAAAATTTGCTAAGTCCTATCCTTGAATAAATGTTGTGAGCTTGGAGTTTCGTTCGTATTGGAAGGTCTAACATTGTGAAATTTTGACCTTTGTCCATGTTTATGATGTTTTGGGAAGTAAAGAATGAAGGAAGGGTCCAACAAGATAATATCCGACCCTTGGAGTGAAGCCATAAGGAGGATCAAGAATTGCCAAGTCTTGGTGACGTTTTTAAGCACCACTTATCCTAAATTTCCTTCCCTATAGCCGAGCCCCATATTTATTTCCCTATAACGTTTTCATGATTCTTAAGATGGCATACTTTGATTTGTGGAGATTTTCTCAAGAGTTGAGCATATGGTTTTGGTTCATTGGTGCATATATATAGCTATCATATGAGGTTTTTCCATAAAAATTCACAAAGTGCTTTCGTTTCTTTGATATATGCAAGTCACTCTTTGTAATTCATCATCTTTCGCTTGCATATACTTATGAGTGAATGCCATGTTTCGAGTGAAAAGAAGAGAGTATGCCTAGTGAGGAGGATTGAATTAGCTTAACATGTCTACATGCTTACTTTTGCTCTTATATGTTTTTATTGATGTTACATGTTCATGAAGCTTGGAATTTTCATGCTTAGCATTCTCATGCATTAACTTGAAAGCTATGTGTACATACGAGCCTAAGACAAATTGTTAGGGGCAATAGTAGCTTGAGTCTTAGTTTAATTTAGTTTGCTAAGGGACTAGCAAATGATAAGTGTGGGGTAGTTGAAAGGAGCACAATGTGCGATGATATTATATGTTTATGCCCTCATTTATGCTTTGTTTAACCCTTATTTGTCTAGGATAGAGTCATAATATAGTTAGTGTCATTTTGGTAGAGTTTTGGTAAAATGTGCTTAATTGTCCGAAAAATGACTAAGTATGAGAAATCTGGAAAATAGTGCAAAATATGTCTTTTTCGTGATTCTAAGATATGTAAACATGTGATCTATCCTTGTCCGAATTTGATGAAATTTAGTGTGCTTAATATTCATATACTGAGGAATGTTGTGTTCAAATTTCAGATTAATCGGAGTTCGGGAAGTCACTCAAAAGAGGGCTGCAAAACAGCAGTCCGAGCAAACCAATCCAGGGACTTCCAGGATTTTCCTGGGACTTTGTCCCAACTTCGAAAAATCATTCCCGACGACTCACAAGGAATTTGTTCGAGATATTTTATGGGGAGATGGCCACATGTGTCTAGTTTATCTGAGACTTGGAATCGCATCAATCGGAGCTCTGAGGATGGAGATATGCTGGAGTTACTACAGCAACATCAAATCTGCCGATTCCAGGAACCTACTGCCCCCTTTTTGTGTTTTCTGTTTTTGATGGACCAAATGGTGTACAAATGCATATGTGATGATGGTCCAAGTTTAAGGAAGGTTAGAGGATGACACCAAGCCAAGGCATTGAATAAAAAAAATCAGAAAAAGAAGTTTCCTAGAAGAACCAAGAAAGGAAGGAACCAAAACCTTGTTGCACAAGGATTGCCTTTGCCGATTTGGACTAGGTTTTCTACCTAGGTTTTCTGCCGAATTTTCCTCTATAAATAGCCAACTTTTACACAGAAAAACTTGTCACATTTCAAAGCAAAAATCTAGCCAAAGCTCTACCTAAATTTCCCTTGAGTCCTACACAAAAACCTTAGCCAAAACCACCTCCACCACACCCAAAGTTCTTGACGAACCTTGGTTCTTTTGCTGTCGACACTACCACTGCCGAGCAGCAGCCTCCATCCAATCACCACCATCCGCCGGATCCACACCTAGACGAAGCTCTCCAAGGTTTCTAATGTGTGATCCACTCCCTACTCTTGGTTATGTAATTTTTGTTGTAGCTATGTTAAACTTTGTCTATGAAGTTAGCATGAATTCTTGGTTTCAAACTCTATGTCTATGTATTGTTTGGAGTGAAATTTGGTTTTATGATTTGTATGTTCAATTTGTTTTCTTTGTCTTTAAGTGGTATTTGGATGTAAGAATACAAATTGCATGTTAAAAAGTAAGGAAAATATGAAGTAAAGAGATAGGATTAGATAGGCAAGTATGTTCACTCTGATTCTAGTAATTCGTTCTTGGTTTAGTCTTTAAATCCGTGTGCCTCAAAGATTGGTACTTAGCATAGTCGCGATATGTTTTGAGTATTGATCTTATATCCGTCAACATGATAGGACTAGAGTGGTTTAAACGACTATGCATGTTAACAAGAAGTGGTGACGCCTTGCTTGATTGATATGTTTCCGACTAAAAAGACCTTGTGCCTAATTACTTTGCATGTTTGATTTCGACGATAAGTGTTCTCAAATGTGTTTAGTATAACTTTAGGGTTAGACGATAAGTTAATCTTGAAGTACTTGAGAGTCTTAATCGATTAGTAAACCGATAAGGAGCTAATTAGGTTGGAACTAAGTCGGATCTAGGATATTGTGTACCCTTGCCATATGTCTTGTTTTGTTAATTTGCTAAGTATTTTGATTGCTTTCGTGTTAGTACTTTGTGGAAGAATGTCGACCAAACTTGTAAATAGTAATTTAGGATTTATTTTCAGCAATTTATTTTCGTGCCTAGCGTTAGGGCAGCCCTTGCTGCCGAACCTCACCTCAATCCCCCTTGATTTCATGTGAATATGTATATATGTATATAAGTGTGACAATTGTGTGCATATGTATTTGTGAATATTTGTGTTAACATTCTCATATTTCAGGTACCCTTAATCCCCGGCTAGAACGATCCCTACTTATTCTATACTACTAACGATTGTAGGGTTATTATTACTTGATGCTCGCTTCGGCGACACGTCAGAAACTTTATGTGGACGGCTCCGTAACGGGTAAGCGGAGCGGAGCCGGCGTCATGCTAACCTCGCCCGATGGCCAATCGTACGAATATGCCCTACGGTTCCTCTTCAATACTTCCAACAACGCCGCCGAGTATGAGGCCCTCATAGCCGGCCTGCAGCTAGCCAAGGAGATGGGGATACCATCCTTGGAAATATACAGCGACTCGAGCCTGGTAGTGAACCAGATGAACAGGCTGTTCGAAGTCAAGGAACCCCAGTTAGCCTCCTACCAAGCTTTGGCCATAGCCCTGATGGAGCCATTCCAGGGTGCCACGATTCAGCATGTACTCCGGGAGGCAAATAGGCATGCAGACGCCCTCGCAAGGTTGGCAACCGGAAACTACCCACCGGAGTACCGAAGAGCTAAAATTGAAACCCTCCAGAAACCGAGCATAAGCAAGACCATCTCCGAGATATTTGCGGTAGAGGAGGCACCACCGAGCTGGATGGATCCGATAGTTAGATACTTGGCTGACAAAACCAGCCCCCAGGATACAGTGGAGGCTAGGAGGCTACACCTCCGATGTGCCAGGTACAGCCTCCTCAGCGGCAAGTTGTACCGAAGAAGGCACAGCTTCCCCCAGCTAAAGTGTGTGACTAAGGAGGCGGGAGAAGCCGTCATGAGAGAAATCCACGAAGGAGTGTGCGGTAATCACTCTGGCGCTCGGTCCCTATCTCACAAGTCGCTACGGGTAGGGTACTTCTGGCCAGACATGGCAGCAACGTCGATAAAAATATCAGGCGGCTGCCACAAGTGCCACATGTACGCCACCACACCCCATGCCCCGGCAATCGCGCTGTCAATTCTGTTAGCACCATGGCCATTCGCACAGTGGGGGCTGGACATCATCGGCCCTTTCCCAATAGATGTGGGACAATACAAATACGCCATCGTAGCCGTTGACTATCAGACCAAGTGGGTCGAGGCGGAACCCCTGGTAAAGATTACCGAGGAGAAGGTAAGAAAATTCCTATGGAAGAACATCTACTGCAGGTTCGGGGTGCCACAGTCCATAGTCACGGATAACGGAACACAGTTCAACAATGCTGATCTTATCCAGTACACGGCCTCCATGGGGACCCGGATGTTGTTCGCCTCAGTAGCGCACCCGCAGACCAACGGACAGGTGGAAGCGGTCAACAAGATCATCAAGAGTCTCTTCAAGAAGAAGCTGGATGACAAAAAGGGATGTTGGGCTGAGGAACTCCCTGCAGTTCTATGGGCCATCCGGACGACAGCAACCCGGGCAACAGGGGAGACCCCGTTCTGCATGGCATTCGGAAGCGAAGCGGTGCTCCCCGTAGAGACCGACATGCCCAGCGGTAGGGTTGAGAATTACGACGCCGCAACAAACGCCGAGGGCATACGGCTCAACCAAGACCTCATAGAGGAGCGGCGCGACCAAGCGCATATGCGAAACCAAGCGTACAAGCAACGGGTCGCTCGGTACTACGACGGAAAGGTCCGGGAAAGAAAATTGCAAGTGGGGGACTGGGTCATGAAGAAAATTCAGAAAAAACCGCTGGCCTTGGAGCCAACTTGGGAAGGGCCCTACCAAATCACCGCAGCCGCGGGTCCGGCAACATTCCACATCATAGACGCCGAGGGCATCTACTCTACTCGCCCATGGAATATCCAGCACCTGCGGTTCTACCCTAAATGAGATCAGTCTTGGTGGGACAATAATGTATTTGGTGCCAATGTTGCAATACACAGTCACTGCCTCTAGAATGAGCTACAGTTGGTTACAAGGTATATACATCTGCCAGGTATATATGTAAACAAAAAAACCGCTAATCAGCGCCGCCGAAGCCTCCAATCCCTGACCCGCCAGCCTTGAGAGACCGCTCTTGCTCCAGCTTCTCGGCTAAGGCTACCTCAACCTCCATCCGCTCAGCATCAAGCCACCCTTTCTCCCTCCACTCCAGATAGGCATCATTTATACCCTTCGCACGAGCGGCCTCCAGCATCTCTTCAAGATCCACCGACTCCCGGAAATCGTCGATAGGCTTATCAGCGGCTTCGGCAAGTCGGGGTTCTACGAGTTTCTCCCCTCCTTTAACGACTGCTGTTATTTGGGTCTGCAATTCCAAAACCTTCGCCTCCAGCTCCGTTTTCTTCTCTTCCCGAGCGGTCGCCAGCCGACCGGCCTCCTCCCTCTCCCGCGCGAGCTCAGCTGCTAGCCGACCGGCCTCCTTCCTCTCCTGCGCAAGCTTAGCCTCCGCTAATGACAGCTGCATGGTAAGGTCCTCCACTTGCCTCTCCAAAAACAGAGTCTCCTCACTAGGCTCAGCGGCGTAAAGGCTGTGAACCAGCTGTTACAAGTGCACAAAAGGAACATTAGCTCGTACCACAAAAGGGGAGAGGGAGCACAGAAGAACCTCAATTCCACACAGGTACGCAACCAGGCTTACCCAAAGACCCAACTCCACAGCCTTCTTCCTGCTCTCGCCCGGCCGCGCAGCCCCCGGGGCCTCCCAATCAAGTCCCAAGGCCTCAATGGTAGATGCCACAAACCTACCAAAACCACTACCACCAGAACCGCGATCGTCTTCCGGCTCCCGACTCCTTCGGCTACCGGTTGCCTCTCCCAGAACCAGTGTTGACCCCCACCAGCCGAGCTCGACGCCCCGGCATCAAACGTCCTCGTCCTCTTCGCCGGAGCTTCGCCAAGACCTCTTCTGCGGTACCCAGTCATCTCCGCTGCCTCTCTCTCCCGCGGGGCTCGTGTCACCACCGGCCACGCTAGTGGTTCCGGACCTTGTGAGCCCGCCGATCTTGCTTCCCGAATAACAAGTGGGGCGTTATCCTCACCGCCCGGCCACCTACCGTAGTGGGAGTCAGGAAACACGAGCGGCACAGGGTTATTATGCACCGTCCTCTCTAAAGTGACCGGATCTACAACGGTTTTCGAGGCCATCTCCCCCATCTCCATCAACCTCGGGACCACAAGCTCGTCATCCGGCTCGACGGTTTCCTCGCTCTGAACAGCGAGCCGGGGGGCATTAGCTACAAACCAACAAACCGAGCGGTCAGAATAAAATGCGAGCCCACAAAACAACAGTGCAAGGTACCTTACCAGGTTTCTACCCCATCTCGCATATCTCCAGCACATTCCACCGGATGAAATTATAGGAACTCCGACCCAGATTGTCCCAGCAAACAAAATGCCGGGCTAACCGTTGCCTCTCCAAGTCGACCAACTGGTACGACTGATCCCTGATAGCTTGATAAGCCCCGGGCACCCGAAAGCTCCTCGAACTACACTGCCACCTGCCCCCGGCCAGCACAACCGCCCTCCTCCATACGTTCGAAACCGAGGACGGCAGGTGGGTGACGGCAGGATCGAAGTCCCGCGCGGTAAAATTAACACAACCACAGGCCTGGGCCTTTTTGCAGTAGACAATCTTGTACAGCGCCCGGAACTCATTTACCGTGGGCCAGTCCATGTTGCTCAGACCGAATAAGCACCCGAGACCAAGCAGCTGCCTCCACTGGTTGCTAGGAAGCTAGGCTGGGGAGAGGTTTATCATGCTCAGCACATACTGGACAAACTTCGGCAGCGGCAGAGATAGCCCGTGCCGAAATTGATCCTCAAAAATGGCAACCCAACCCGCCTCCGGGTTGCAGGCCAGTTCCCCAGGATACAGGCCCCGGAGCTTAACGGAGGAGTCAATGTCCCACTTCGCCCGAAAATCCCTTATGTCGCTATCAGTCATGCTTCTGGTCGGCTCGTCACAGAAAATCACCCTGCCGCCATCCAACAACTGATACCTCACGGGCCCTCCCATCGACCCACGACCGGCACCGACAGGGTTCGCTGATCTCTCAGATGCCATAAAGCCTAAAGAACAGAATTTAGCTCTGTAGCAAGATAACAACACCACAGGAGCAAGCGAAGAGCCAAGCTTCGGCAAGGTACGGCAGGAGGAGAGGAGGGGGGGGGGGGGGGGGGGGGGGGGAAGCATCTTATAGGCGGCAAAACTACACCTTGATAATTAGGGCAAGCATAAAAGAGAGAACCCCAGCCGCAGATCCCCTCCATCTCAGACCGCTCTCTGCTGACACGCGTCCCAGCATCGATAAGGCTCCCATGCCATCATAACTAATGGGACTGATGGGCTCTCCCCTTCACTGCATGTCAGTCACCTGTCCCACCTACAAGCGACAGTTTGGGGAAATAGGAGCACAAGCCGAGGCGTCCACTCCCCCTACTTACCCAAGAGTCAACCTCAAACCAAGGAACAGCATCTCACCGGTTATGAAGTATCCAACCGGCTCCGCAGCATCGCACCGGTTATGAAGTATCCAACCGGCTCCGCAGCATCTCACCAGTTATGAAGTATCCAACCGGTCCCATGGCATTCCATCAGTCATGTCACATTCAACCGGCTCCATGGCACCTCACCGGTTATGTAGCATTCAACCGGTTCCATGGCATTCCACCAGTCATCACATTCAACCGGCTCCAAAGTATTCCACCGGTTTAGTCACTTTCCTTCACCTGCGGGCAGGAACGAGCCAGCAACAACTCAAGGCTTCCAAACGCATGAGCTTTATAAACCCGGGCGAGTTTACATCTAACACATGTACTCTTTTCCAGCAGGATAAAAACCCTGCATCACACTGAACTGTGATACATTTGGGGATACATGGCGAGACTCCTTATCTCAACGCCACCCCACCGGGCAGATTGTTTCTTTAACACAGAACAAGTCTCCCCGCAGGCTAACAAACCTGCACATTACCTCACGCTTATTCCAACACAAGTTGAGAAGAACTAGCAAGTGTTAACCGGTGTTTCAACATGATCGCAACACCGGGGTACCTATTGGCTTATTTCACGCTCCAACAGGCCTCCCCGCACGCTAGTAATCCTACCCCACGCTTATTCCAGCACAAGCTGGGCCAAACCACCGGGTTACTCCCCAGCCTGCCCCACCATTGGCATCAATTTCGCCTTGAAAACTTGGGGGACTCATTCCGATATGGCAGAACGCCCGGTCGAGTTCCCATGCACTCTCCGACTCGTTCCGATATGGCAGAACGCCCGGCCGAGTTCCCATGCACTCTCCGACTCGTTTCGATATGGCAGAACGCCCGGTCGAGTCCCCATGCACTCTCCGACTCGTTCCGATATGGCAGAACGCCCGGTCGAGACATACTCAATTGTCACACATCATTAACAGGTACTCAAAGCGCCTCCTCTTACCGAACGCCCGGTCACGCCCAATCTTCAATACGGACTTGGGGGACTGGGCACCGTTGGGTTGATGATAGCTGCGGGTCTGCGGGACAGAAGCAAGACATAGTAAGTCCCCATTCAAGATTGCACTTGACCGGAAACTTGGGAGACTTGTTAACAGTAGCCACAGAGGGGCTACAACAGGCCCACAGACCCGCACCCGGGGCCGGCCTAGGGCCCGGAACCGGATCACCAGCACCCGGACCCGGGGTCCAGCAGTCTACCTTGCGACCAGGGGCCCGGGGACCGGGGGCGCCAGCCTGCCAAAGAGGTCACCAGAGCTGCCCTTTGGTGTACGAACAGAAGGAAACAAGTCCCACATAGAAGAGTGAGGCCAGACCTCACGCCCGACCACCTATATAAGGGTCTCAACTACCCTCATTAATAGGTAACTGATCTTTCCTACTGCTTATCATACGTGCTTAAGTTATCTCTTCATCCCAACTGTACTAACTTAGGCATCGGAGAGGAGAAGACCGGCCCGCTCGGTATTCGCCTTAGTAAGCAGGTTTACAGGAGATCACACTTGGATTCATCTGTCTCTGCCAGGCCTACGGGTTTTAGGTAGGAACATATATAAAATAGAGTCTCACGCTAACACTCTCTAACCCAAAAATAAAATAAGCTAGACCACTGGATCACACCTACAAGCCGCGTGACTCAGGAGACTTTCCTGACTGCTGGTCCTTACCTGCAGGTCTAACCCCTAAAACTGAAATTCTCTAGTACGACCAGTTGTTAAATTTTCAAAATACAAAAGAGAGCTACTTGAGAGAGGAAAGGAATGGTGCCAAGATTGGAGTCCAAAATTAAACCCTGATTTTGATATAACATCAGCTACAAAATTTGTTTGCGGTCGACATGAGAGAATGATGAGACGCCAATCACATTTTGTTATTGTGCATTAATTGACTAAATTTTATAACTCAAATAAACATAGTTGGTTCTACATACAAGAGGAGATCCAATTCGATGAAACATAAGAAAGAATTAACCTCTGAAAAAGGACCTCAAATGGACAATGACCACAACATCAAACCACAGACATCTCAAGAGAGAGAATAGAATAAGCAGCTCGAAGCTAGGACCACGATGATCTAGGGAGGAACTAAAGCTGCTGGTGAAACCCTAAGGTCTTGTTTGGTTTCTGAAAAAGAAAGTAGTTTCTCCTCCTTTCCCATGAGAAGGGAACTTGAGGGGAAAGTGAGTTTTCCTTTCATATGTTTAGTAATATAAGTGAAGTTAGCAGGAAAGTTGTAAAAAAATGTGTAATAAATGTTAAAGGAAACATACATTATGTGCCTTCGTCAATGTAACTGACGAGAGATAATTATGTAGTCATTATTGTCATTAATGTATTTACTATTACCGTTATAATACTCACCCTATATAAAAGGGATTATGAATGAAATGAGTAGACTAATTCCGATTTTCCTATTACACGTTATCAGCACGTAGCTTTACTTACTGAGATTTTTTTTTTTGTAGCCAAGCAAAAAAAAAAAACAGAAAAAAAAACCCTAGATTCATCCTTGTCGACCTGCATGGACCACCTGCTAGCACCACCTGCACCGATCCCCCCCGATCAGCTCCCGTCGATGCCGACCCTCGATGTAGTCGATCGGCATCTGCTCCTCCACACAGTAGCCCAAGGTCGACGACACGCCCGCTGCAGTCTAGATCAGACCTTGATCTGAAGTCTTTAGACCCGGATCGCCGCCCCTCAACCTCGACCTTAAGATCGTATCCGCCCAGCGCAAACCTCATATCAAAATTGATATGGACACCCATCATCGATCCTGATCCAACCTCGCACGCAACTCCGTGCCACCGATGTAGCAGCCTTGCGCATCGGAACAACCACCCGATCCAGTGTGTAGAGGGATATTGCTCAGTGCTTCGTCCCCGATTCAGCCGTCCTCGCCTCTGTGCTGAAGAACCTGGCGCCGCCTTCCGCTGCGATCTGCAGAAAGAAAAATTTCGACCCCGATTTTTTGGCCTGATCAGACCCAACTCTGTTGGGACTTGTCTCGACCAGGATCTGTTGGGCCTGACCCGGATCTGCGGGACCCGACCCACGAAAAAAAAAATTGGGGTAAAAATTTAAAGGTAATACTTTAAATTACCTCATAGTAATTTATATTTACTGTATAACTATTTACTGTTTTACAAATTTAATAGTAAATATGAAATTATTTAATTTATATGGTTAATGTGAAATAAATATGATTAAAATGACTAATCATATGAATATTATTGTTTTTACATGTGACATCTTAATTACTTAGTTTTAAAATGGAACTCAAGGACTGTAATGATGGTGACCAACCATCAATTGGTTTAGACACTCTAAAGAATAATATGAGGCCTACATATACTTCCATGCTCAGTTGAAGTCTTTACTCTAACAATAGATCCGTTTTTCATCTAAAGGAAGATGACGAAGAAGTATGGGAAAGTGAAATTCCTTATACAAGTGCAATGGCGCATGATTGTACTTAAAACACAATATGTAAGACTCGACATCTCATTCGATGAAAATTTGTAAAGCTATGTTTAGCTTTACGCCCACGTAACGCAAATGGTTCTTTTAAATACTTACATATATGAAAGATTTAGGCTTATTCAATTTCTACATAGAAGGTGATATGATAAGGAAACTATTCACTTTATAGCTTACAATGCGTAAAGAAAAACAAACTAAAAGGGAAATAAGAAAATCTGTTATTGCAGATCAATTTCAAATCTCTTAACGGTTCGTCCACATCATATATAGAGTTTTTGGCTGTTTTACTACAAGAAGGTCATGATTAGCATAAACATGATGTTTATTATGAACTTATGAGTTCAGTTCATGGACAATCTTATCCTCGAGATCAAAATATATAAAGTCGGATATGAGGATATTGTAGCAAAATTTAGTTACTAAATCATTGCTCAAGTCATATTTGAAAAATATGTGAAAATGCAAAACTATGCTAAGGTTGTTGAAATTCCCTTGATCAAATGAAAAAATCGAGCAGAATCCCATGATTAATGCAAAAAACAAGGTGAGGTGCAGACATAAGGGGGAGTCTAGCACATACATGTTGTTTTCAAATGTAATAGGTGTGTTGTGCTCTTTTTCTCATCTGACCAAAGTTTTATTTTCTCCCATTGAGTTTTTGTTACTTAACAAATTTTTTAATGAAGCAACATCTCATACACCATTTTATCTTTGACTGGGCACAAGGGGGAATGGTGAAAGAAAAACACATTGTGCGCCTTCGTTAATATAACTAACAAGAGAGAATTAAGTAGTTAGCATTCAATACTTATAACTGAAACGAACAGTCATTATTGTCATTATGTGCGTTGTAATTACTGTTGTAATACTCACCCTATATAAATGAGATTATCAATAAAATAGTAGACCAATTCCCATTATACTTATATATACATATATATATATATATATATACATATATATATATATATATATATATATATAAGTTCCTATTTAGAGCGAACCTTTCTCTGAAATTAATGTACGAAGTTCATTTTTTGACACACTTTTCGATCATATTTTCATATCTCCACTGTTCCTATGTTTGAATATAATGTATAGATAATTCATGAAAAATTTCATTAAATTTGATTACCATTAAGGTATCAAAACTATATTAAATCAATGAACAAACCGAATATGTTCAACCTGAACTGTTCGTGTAAATCGTCATAACGGAAGGTCAAACAATTATAAAGTTGGATGAGATTTTGCATAGATGATCTATACGTACATTAGGTTCTAACATCTGAATGGTGGAAATGTGAAAATATGACGGAAAAGTATGTCAAAAAATGAACTTCGCATGTTAATTTCAAGATGAAGGTTCACTCTGGATACAAATTATATATATATATATATATATATATATATATATATAAATTGTTTTATCTATCTTTGGTTGACTTTAAGATAAAAAAAAAAAAGTCACTATATATAAATATTTTTGATTCGAACCAAGACTTCCTACTAATAAAGAGATTAATGAAACTAGATCAAATAGCATTGGGCTATTTTTATGTCTTGTTCGTTTTTGGATTTTGGAGGTCTAAATAATCGGCTTGAACGCATTTGAATGAATATAAGTTCTTACGTTTCGATCATACACCAAATATACCAAATATACGAAAATCTATTATCGAATGATGTGGCGTCTTGCCAATTCATCACATTCAATTGAATGGTTTCCAGCTACTGTAGCTAATTTCAATTTATAATACATTTAAGATCGGTTTTATTTGAAGAAAAAAAAAAAAAAGGACGTGGTGATCTGGTGCAGCACATCTCTTTCTCCTTGAGAAAAAAATAAATAAAGAACAAAATACTGGTCACTCCTCCAATTTTCACTGACTCGACAGTTTAGTCCTTAAGGTTTCAATTTCAACAGATCACTCCTCCAACTTTCACTAACTCGACAGTTTAGTCCTTAAGGTTTCAATTTCAACAGATCACTCCTCCTACAACTTCAATTTCAACAAATCACTCTTCCAACTACATATTTTGAAATTGAAACCTTAAGGACTAAACTGTCGAGTTAGTAAAAGTTGGAGAGTGATCTGTTGAAATTGAAACCTTAAGGACTAAACTGTCGAGTCAGTGAAAGTTGGAGAAGTGACCAGTAGTTTGTCCATAAATAAATTAGGGGTTCCTACATGCTTCTTTCATATTGTTGCCTGAACGATTCGAGAAAGAAGTTGCTTGGAAGTTTTTGGAGCATCATGTAATTATCATTCTTGGAAGTAATTATCACGGTTGCATTTTTCAAAATTAGGCAAACAAGATTTCGGAGAGAGAGAGAGAGAAGTGGTTTCTGTTAAAGGAAAAGAATTCCACCATATCAGATTGATTGATAATAAGAATTCTACCATATCAGATTGATTGATACTGTCCTCATTTAGATAGCTGTAAAATAGCTGTAAATATATTTCATGCTTGATTGTAGGCTATAGATATGGATCTCATGTCTGCAGGTTTTGTATAAGTATGTACCTCAGTTGATGGTGTAATCAAGAAATTCATTCTTCATCAAATCATTTCTCTTTATGGTACCAGAGCATTGATCTAGGAACTATTGTGAAACACAAACACCATCTTTAACACAAGAACAATGGTCAAGGGCGAAGAAGAAAAGTCAGCCAAGTCATCAGGCGTGCTTTCAAACCCTCCATCACCATGGGAACACCCTAATCGTCCCCGTTACCTCCACCATTCAGATCAGCTTGGTGCGTCACTTGTGCCAAAACCTTTGGTGGAAGACAACTACAATCAATGGGTTCAATCCATACATATGGCCTTAATGATCAAGAACAAGAAGGGTTTCGTTGATGGATCCCTTAAGAGGCCAGCTGAAGAGAATATCGAAGAACTGCAGCAACGGGAGAGTGATGTAATACTTTTGTGAAGACATGGCACTTTGGATCAAATCAATGTCAAAGGAAATCCAAAGGAATTTTAATCACTGCAAAGATGCTCAAGGTATGTGGCTAGAACTGAAAGAGCTAGCACTTTTCTCATGTGAATGTTGTTCAACTTTTCAATAAAGAAAATGAGATCCACGGATGTGAGCAAGGCAGCAAGATTATGACTTCGTACTTTACCAACCTCAAAGGCCTCTGGGATGAACGAGACCCCTACTTGTAGCTGTGAAGCCGCCAAGGAGATCAAAGCATACACGAAAACTCAGAAAGCAATGAAGTTCCTCATGGGACTGAATGAGTCTTATGGTACGGTTTGTAGCAACACTCTCTTGCTAGATCCCTTGCCAAATGTGAATAAAGCGTATTCACTAGTCCTCCGTCATGAGAAGCAAGTAGAGATATTAAGTGGAAAGGCCTTGCTCAACCAGAAGCTACAGTTTTTGTTGTAAGGAAGACAACATGTGAGGTTAATTCTAGAGAGAAGAAACAAGGTATGAAATTTCCACCTTTTTGCAGGTCTTTCATGTTCAGGCAGCCCTCCCTTCACGGCTGGCACCGCCATCTTCAATGAATCTAGTCAAAACCTCCGGTCCTCCCCATTCTCTCTCTCTTCTGTTTTGTCTTATGATTGTCGTTCCTCGTATCATCGAGCTTTTGCAACTAAACTCACATTGCAGAGAGAGTCTGCTAGTTTTACCCAGGCTGTTCATCCCAAATGGAGGGATGCTATGCACACTGAAATGAAAGCGCTCCAAGCCAACCGAACTTGGAGTTTGGTCCCTCTCCCTCCTAACAAACGACCCATAGGCTGCAAATGGGTCTACGCAAATGGGTCTACAAGATCAAACTCAATCCCGACAAAACTGTTGAGAGGTACAAAGCTCGACTTGTTGTGAAAAGGTACAGCCAGATTGAATGCATTGATACCTGAGAAACTTTTGTTCTAGTTGCCAAACTAACCAGTGGCGGCTTTTGTCTTGTGCATTCCGTGTGATTGCACAGGGCCTCCAAATGTAAGGGCCTCAATATATAAATGTTCTACCATTTCATACCAAACTTTGTCCTCCTTCAAATAGAAAACTAACAAAAAAAATGTGTTTTTATTAGGGCCAGGCATTTGGTCTCGAAATCCCAATCGCGTCCACTACACCAATAAGTGCATTAGATAACACTACACAGTCAACAGTTTTACTGTGTAATGTTGTGTGACAAAAGAAAGTGAATCACATAACAGTTTTTAAGAGCAGTTCGTTGTGTGATCCCATAAAAAATTTGAAAGTTGATTTTATAAAAAACTGCACAACAGTTTCAATAAAATTTGTTGTGCGTATCATACAAAAAAAGCGGCAACCTCTCCTCATAAGATTACTAAAATATGAGTTGTAATCATACAATAGAAAATACAAAATATGTTGTGTGAACGTAGATCTTCAGAGATTCACACAACAGTTTTTCATTATATGTTAGTGTTATAAATCTTTCATGTAGAGTTCTACTGATCGTTTCCTCGATTTGGTGCTCACATTGTCTGCAACCATAAACATTTGGGGAAAATAACATGTAAGTTTTTAATCTAATAACATAGCTACGACAAAACTGATATATGAACTTAGGAGAGAAAAACTGACACAACATTTTTTATTTCACTGTTATGGGAATACAACTGTAGCTCATGTTTTAGGATGATCAAAGTATTTCCTCAATTTGGCACTCACATTCCTAAAAACCAACAAGTTTTCTGTAAGATAGCCTCAGTGTTTAATCACCCAACAGATTTTTCCTAATACCGTGGTATCTATGCTTATGCTTCCTTATGGAGAGCTAACTTATTGAGGGATAAATAACCCAATTTTTTTGCATGATCACATATGCCCCATCTTTGTGAGAGTTGACGGATTGAAAAAATAAGGTACGAGAATGTAATTAAAAATATTTTTCTTTTAGATAAGTATCGTCGATTTATGATGGCTCCATCCGATTAAGACCCAAACGTTATTAAAAATTTGGGAATTTCGTACCATGACCTTATTTCAATACGGTAATCACATCCAACAGTTGAATGTTTGTTTTATCAAGTTTATTTAAGTTGCTCGTTTGAATCATGGTTATACCCACTAATGTCATATAACTTGTTTGTTAGGTTATACATAAGTGTGTATCTTTTTAAACTAACTATATGAAAAAATGAAAAATATAGAAAAGAGGCTATACGATGTGATCACGATAGTGAAATATGGATATGGTACGAAACTCACACATTTTCGATAACTTTTTAACCTCGATCGCATCGGTCAACTCTAATTATGCTTATTTAATTGACCGTATTCATACAATAATAATATTTAAATGCATTGTGTGATTGTAATCATACAAGACTAATATTTAAATGCGTTGTGCAAATTTAGAGTTTAGAGTTTTTGGTATTTGTGTTTAGAGTTTAGGGTTTAAGTTGTGGAGGAAATTTTCCCTCTTGTTTTTTTTTAAAAAAAAATTTTTTAGGATGAAGGTTTTGGGCACACTTTGGTTTTAGAGGGAAAAGTGACTCCCATTTTGAGTATTTTCCCTTTCTTTTAGTAAAGATATTATTTTCTATCAAGTTACAATATTGCAATAATGAGACAACAAAATGAAAATAATATGTTGTCGAGAATTAGAATAGTGTGTTTTTCATTTAACTCCATTCTGACTTTCTACACTCAGACCAAAAGGGACTCACTTTCATTTAGTTCTCAGCTCTCTCTTCTCAGCCCTCTTCTCAGCTCACTCTCTCTCAAAAACAGGCTCTCTCTTTCCAACCTCGAATAGTCCCGCCGTTGTGTTGAAGGTGAAAATGGGAAGTAATGGGGTAGACCATCCGTTGAAACTATCCGAAGATGAAGGAGTTAGCAGCCCAGGAAAGAGTAAGGAACTAAGGATTTTAAGTTACATTAGTGATAGATTATGAGTTAATAGCAATGCTTCATTGTATCTGAAACGAGTGATTATATGCAGGTTCTTTTCAGAAGGCAGAGACTCAGAGGATAAATTCGATAGGGCGTTCTTTAGTTTTGGAGATTTTTCAGTCTAAAGAATTCGATGTTGGTTCTTCACCTAATAAAGGTCAATGCTGCTTGTTTTGGTTCTTAAACATTTGTCGACCATATTGGAGCCTTAAAGTGAAGATATTGATGAGAGCCTTTCTGTTTACTGAAAGCTATATGGAAGAAACGTCCAAAAATGTATCAGTATCACAAACGAAGTTATATGTTATATGTTAGATTTTAATAAATGGAGGAGAACTTAGAATTGATAACGTATCACCAACTAATTTCTCTATGCAGGTTCTCTATACACAGTAACAGCCTTATAATTGGTAAGGTTGTAAGGAGATGACTAAACACATATATAAATAGTAGTAATAGCAGGGATGGAAACAGTAGTACAACAACTTCTCAGTCGCAGTCGCTAGTAACAGCCATGCCACTTCCCAAACAATAGTAGCAGTAGCTTTCTAGTCAATAGTAGCACTGTCTTCTCAATCAGTAGTAGCAGAAGCTTCCCAGTCAACAGTAGCAACGACTTCCCAATCGACAGTACCAGCTATATAGTCAGTAGACCTCATCAACGGGCCGGGCCGGGCATTCATAACGGGCTTGGAGCGGGTCGGGCCGGGCTTTACAATGTATTTTAAAAATAGCGGGCCGGGCCGGACCGGGTTTTTTTAGAAATTCTAGGATCCAAACCCATCGATATAAGGCGGGCTTGACGGGCTTTTGCGGACCGGACCGAATGGCCTTTGGCGGTTTGAGGCCGGGCCGGGCTTTAATTAAAATAAATAAATATCATATATTATTTTTCAAAAAGGGTTTGATTAGTAGATTATACTTAAGTGTACAACTTTTCGAAACAACTATATAAAAGAAGTCAAATTTAAAAAAATGCTACGAGATAGAATTTGATCATCATGATGAAATACGGTGATGGTAAAAAAAACACTTAAATCCAACAAAATTAAAACCTCGATCGATGCGGTCAACATTATTTAAGCTTATCTCTCTCTATGGAGAGTTAAAGTATCGAGAGATAAACGTTCCCAAATTTTTACATGTCTGATTACGTCTCATTGATTTGAGAGTTTAATGTTTGGAAGAGTCGACGAAACAAGATCATCTAAAGGTACATAATAGCGTTTTCGTATGGTAAGTTTTATGAAAACATAGTTGACCGTTTCGATCGAGCATCGAACATTCACGAAACAAGTTGATTTTTCTCCTCTACTCATATTTAACTATAACAATCACATCAGACGGTCAAAATTTTCATTTTGTGAATTTAGCCATTATAATGACAACATGCTTATTAATGCGGTATAATGTGATTAGTAGATTATACTCAAGTGTACAACTTTTCGAAACAACTATATAAAAGAAGTCAAATTTTGAAAAATTCTATGATATAAAATTTGATCATTATGATGAAATACGGTGATGGTAAAAAAATCACTTAAATCCGACAAAATTAGAACCTCGATCGATGCGGTCAACCTTACTTAAACTTATCTCTATCTCTATGCAGAGCTAAAGTATCGAGAGATAAACGTTCCTAAATTTTTACATGGCTGATTACGTCTCATTTATTTGAGAGTTTAATGTTTGGAAGAGTCGACAAAACAAGGCCATCTAAAGGTACGTAATAGTGTTTTCGTGTGATAAATTTTATGAAAATATGGTTGACCGTTTCGATCGAGCATCGAACGTTCACGAAACGAGTTGATTTTTCTCCTCTACTCATATTTAACTATAATGATCATATCAGACGGTCAAAATTTTCATTTTGTGAATTTAACCATTTATAATGACAACATGCTTACTAATGCGGTATAACTTGATTAGTAGATTATACTCAAATGTACAAATTTTCAAAACAACCATATAAAAGAAGTCAAGTTTTGAAAAATGCTATGAGATAGCATTTGATCGTTATGATGAAATACAATGATGGTAAAAAAATCACTTAAATCCTACAAAATTAAAGCCTCGATCGATGATATGTTTACTTTGTGATTTTTAGACTATAATCACATAAAAGTTGTTATTACTTCACTACCAGAAAAGGGGTTATAGCCGACGATATGAAAAAAAACGGCCGACGAAACAGCACTTCGTCGGCTATACTTGGTTATAGACGACGAAATACTATTTCGTCGGCCACATCGTCGGCTATAATATTATAGCCGACGAGTTGTCGGCCGTCGTCGGCTATAACTATAGCCGACGAAAAGTTTTTTGTTATAGCCGACGAGGAGGGTATTCGTCGGCTATAACTCTTATATCAGATCCATTCTGCAGCAGCGAGCTCATTCGTCGAAAACATTTCGAAAACGCTCTGAAATCGTCCAAAACCTCGGTCATAAGCTTGAAAGGTACGTATATTGCTGTGTGTGTTGATTTAGTTGGTTATATGCAGAGGTGTGTTAATTTAGAGTTTAATTATAATAAATGTGTGATTAATTTGATATATATATATATATGTGTGTGTGTGTTGAGATGAGATTATTAATGGGTTGATATGTTGGTTAGATAGAATTGAAGTTTTGTTGAAGATTAGTGATTGATTGTTGATTTATAGGTGATTTTAGATGAATTTGATGAAAAAATGTATATATATATTAATTAATTTAATTGTAATTAAAAATATATTGTTGGTATATATAAAAAATACATTGTGATTAATTAATTAGGGAGATTGACGATGTTTTAATTAATTTAGGGATGCATGTGTATATATATATATATATATGTGTGTGTGTGTGTGTGTGTGTGTAATGATGAATTTTTTAATTAATTAGTACGTACGTACGTACGTAGTACGTGCATATATACATATCTATATATAGCTATATTTATTTCTTGAATTTACAGGATGGACAAGAGTTGGATTACCCTTGGAAGATGGGATCAGGCGTATCATGATGGAGTTAGGAGTTTCCTGGATTTTGTGATGGCTAACTGTGGAGACACTACACTTCATTATTGTCCGTGTAAAAAGTGCAAGTGTGCCACCCCACGACACCGGTTTTCCATAGAGACAGTGGAGCAACACCTGGCTAGATATGGATTTTGGGTCCTATACACTAATTGGATTTATCACGGTGAACCAGAGTTTGCGGGTCCTCATGATCATGAACAATTTGCCGAGAGAGGGAGTTCCTCCAATGATCCAACAACGAACTGGATCAACGATATGTTTCCTCGTGAGAGCGGTGTCTTTGATGAAGCACCAGATGTGCAACTCCCTCCTCCGGAGATGGAGTGTTTCCCTGATATTGAGCTACTCGAGCCATTACCCCGATCTCCGGTCAACACAAGTGGTATGGAAAAGTACAACAACCTGATCGCATTGCAACAGACTCCGTTGTACCCCGGATGCAGTAAGACTGTCCTTGAATCTGTCATGGGAGTGATGAAGATCAAAACGGAGAACAAAGGCACTGTCAAATCGGTTGATGATTGGCTGAAGATATGGGGTGGGGCGATGCCCCCCGGACATCGGCTTCCTACCAGTCATCATAAGGTGCGACATATCCTTAAAGATCTCAGCCTTTCCTACATCAAGATTCATGCATGCAGATACGATTGCGTTCTGTTTTACGGGGAAGGACTTGCAGATCTTGAATACTGCCCAGTATGCAATACAGAGCGGTATAAGTACACTCCTAAAGGGAACAAGAAAGCTGTGAAGATACTTCGGTACTTCCCGCTGATTGATAGGCTTGAGCGGTTGTTCATGTGTGCTTTCACGGCCAAAGCTATGAGATGGTGGGCTGAGAGGAATGTGCCTGACGATGACACCCTTAGACATCCCGCCGACGGAGAGGCTTGGAAGAAGAATGTGTTGGAGTTTCCTGAATTTGCATCAGAGGTTCGAAATGTTTGGCTAGGGCTATCATCTGACGGTTTCAACCCTTTTGGCAAGAAAGAGCTTCAGTACAGTGTGTGGCCAGTTATTTTGATTCCGTACAACTTTCCACCGTGGATGTGCATGAAGAAGGAATATAACATGCTCACATTGTTGATTCCAGGCCCAGGTTATCCGGGAAAGTGTCTCGATGTCCGTAATTGAGGAGCTTCGGTACTTGAGTCTGAACGGCCACCTGGTCTACGACCGGTTCAAAAATGAGATGTTCCGGATGCATGCCATGCTTGTTGGCACGATCAGTGACTTTCCTGGGAGGGGTATGTTGTCGGGCAGCGTCACCAGGGGTTACAGGGCTTGTTCAGAGTGCATGACTGTTGATTGCTCCAGTCCTCATTGCAGCAAGATTGTCCAGATGCGTCACCGTCGTTGGCTTCCGCATGACCATCCATTTAGGGACGATGCACAGGCTTTTGATGGGACTGAAGAAAGGGGCTGGGCACCCGAGCAATGGACAGGGGAGGAAATATTGGCAGTGTTGAATGAGTATGACTTTGGTCCGCTTAGCAATCATCCCGATGTGTTGCGCACGATTCCAGAGAGGCCGGATTGGTATAGGTTCTGGTCACACAAGAGCATCTTATGGGAACTTCCTTATTGGGCCAGGTTGGCTACCAGATACTACCTGGATGTCATGCATATAGAGAAGAACGTGGGTGAAGCCGTGGTTGGCACAGTTTTGAATTGGGAGAAGAAAACAAAAGACACCCCCAAGGCACGCGTTGATCTGAGAAATATGGGACTGCGGGACCATTTGTGGTTGAGAGAGGGCATGAGCAAAATGCCCCAAGCTCCTTACACCGTCACTAGGGACCAGAAACATGAAATCTTTGGATGGCTGAGTAATGTCAGGTAACTTTTTATTAGGCATGTATTCCCTAAAGAATCCATCTGTTGTTGGACGACTATATATGCATGAAATCTAATTGTTGTTAATGGCTATGCAGGTATCCTTATGGCTATGCGGGTAACATAAGCAAGTGTGTTAACTACCGAGACAACAAGATGTACGGATTGAAGAGTCACGACTGCCATGTACTGCTTCAACGCCTCTTCCCTATTTTCATTCGAGCGTACTTGGAGGATGAAGTGGTTGAGCCGTTGGTGGCGTTGTCAAGATTCTTCCAGAAGTTATGCGCTAGAGAAGTTAGAAAATCAGACCTCATGAGAATGCATGAGGAAATCGTTTTTATCTTGTGCAAGTTCGAGAGGATATTTCCCCCAAACTTCTTTGACATCATGCCTCACCTGATGATCCATCTTCCCCAACAATTGTTGCTTACCGGTCCCGTACACTACACTTGGATGTATCCCATCGAAAGGTACATGTTATTCATAAATTTGATTTATACATGTTTTTAAATAAAAGTTGCATGCTCTTAACATGCACTTGTTAACCTTGCAGACAACTTGGAGACTACAAGAAATATGTGCACAATAAATCTGCGCCTGAGGGGTGTATTGCTGAAGCTTACATTGCGCATGAGTGTGTAACGTACGCCAAGTTGTACTTGGGAGCGATGGAGGACCCCCCACAACATCCAAGTCGAGATGGCCCCGAGTTCAACCTATCTATCGTCGCCAACTCTGTTGTACCATACGGAAGCTTCAAGAAAAAGGGTGTGGACAAGTTGCCTGACCATGAGGTAGGGATTGCCCACTGGTGGGTTCTAATAAACTGTCCGGAGGTACAATATTGGAAACGTCACCATCTTCACTGCAAGGAAGTTCACGGTGATGTCGAGTACCACAACACGACGTTTGCAGACTATTTTCCACAATGGGTAAGTGTATAAATATATATATTAGATGGCTTTCTTTTACAGTTCCCTATTCTTTAATCATAAACACACCGAGTGATTTGAGTTATATTTTTCAGCTGATGCAAGTGGCTGCGAGGGGTGGTCATACAAATTACTCAGAGGAATTGAGGCTGTTGTCGATGAAGCCGATATCTTCCACAGTCCGCCCAATGTGTGATGTCAACGGCGTTAAGTATATATGTGAAGCTAGAGACGGGGAACGCAAAACACAGAATTGTGGGGTGATGGTGGATGGTGCAGAGGGGGGCGTGGATTTTTACGGTGTCCTACAGTCAGTTGTTGAACTCATTTATGGGAACCGCATGAAAGTCCACTTGTTCAAGTGTCGATGGTTTGATACTAGGCCGCACCGCATACGGATCGATCAGTACGGCATACTTTCGGTGAATACCGCCACTAGTGTGTATGAAGACGACCCCTTTGTTTTCGCCACAGCGGCCAAAAAGGTCTTTTATCTTGACAATCCTTTGAACAAAGGCACGTGGAAGGTAGTTAACCATGTGTCTCAGCGAGACATATACAGTGCTACCACACTTGGTGTGAGCACAGAGTGTCAAGAAGCGACCGCATACCAAGAGCCGGACGCCGGCGACATTCCGGAATTCTCCACCATCCGCGATAATAATGTGACGCCGGGCAGAGTGGTTCGACTTCCTAGGGGTCAGGTGCCCATGTATGATGTTAATCCGAATCGTCTATATCAGGCAGACGATGACTCAGACGACGAGTACGAGCACCGGTTGCCAGATATTAACTACTATACTACGTCTGACTCAAGTGATGAGGATGATTCTGATTATCATCCTTAGTATACTATTTATGTATGTATTTGTGTACGATGGTGCATGCATGTATGAAAACATTTTTTGTCCTTAATTACCGTTTTCCGAATTTATGGGAAATTGTATTCAATTGTTTGTGCGATATTCAGGAATTTATCAGGTGAAATAGGCAATTTTCAGGCCCTAAATGGCAAATTTTCAGAAAGATCAGCATTATAGCCGACGAAATGGACCATAATTCGTCGGCTATAATGCCCATACTGTAGCCGACGACTTGCAATTCGTCGGCTATACTGTAGCCGACGACTTGCAAGTCGTCGGCTAAAGTATATTGACCGAAACCATACGTAGACCGTTCAACTGCAAAAGTGTCGTGAAATAAGATACGACCGAAATATTGAAATACGACTACGGTTGAAAAATGGGAAGATTCCGACAAAATCTGTGTGCCGAATGTTGCGGTTAGGTGTTTTTTACTTCCGTTTTCCTATGGGTAGCCTGACGGTCGGTAAATATTTGGAGGAAAATTTTTTTACGGTTAGTTGCGTCGCATCGATTTGAAACTATTCTCTGTTGAAGGTCAGGTCAAAAAACTTCATTTAAACTGGTCAATTGCCGTTTTAAAGCGTTTAGAGGTTTGACTTTGCAGTTTGACCGTCCCGATCGAGCCTTTAACGTTGTCAGATGTAGTTGGATTTTTTTTCATACATGTATTTAATCTTAACGGTAATATCTGACGGTTGGAATAGATTTTCCAAACGTTTAGATTCGAAATCGGAACATATGCACTAATGTTCCTTAACTTATTTACTAAGTGTTTAAGTGAATGTATAGTTTCAAATAGTTACCATACGTAGACCGTTCAAATGCAAAAGTGTCGTGAAATAAGATACGACCGAAATATTGAAATACGACTACGGTTGAAAAATGGGAAGATTCCGACAAAATCTGTGTGCCGAATGTTGCGGTTAGGTGTTTTTTACTTCCGTTTTCCTATGGGTAGCCTGACGATCGGTAAATATTTGGAGGAAAATTTTTTTACGGTTAGTTGCGTCGCATCGATTTGAAACTATTCTCTGTTGAAGGTCAGGCCAAAAAAGTCATTTAGACGGGCCAATTGCCGTTTTAAAGCGTTTAGAGGTTTGACCAAAAGTTGACCAGGGAATAGCCGACGAAATACTTAACTTCGTCGGCTAAACATTTGCGATCCGCGCCGTTTCATTGTCTGCCGTTGGATGGGCGAGATCTGACGGCTGCTGAGAGCGTAAAGTATAGCCGACGAGATTCATATTATAGCCGACGACATGCATATTATAGCCGACGATAAACTTAACTTCGTCGGCTATAACCGGCCCGCAAAGCTCAACTTCGGCCCGGCCCGGATTTCGGCCCGGCCCGTCAGAGTATAGCCGACGAATTTCGTCGGCTATGACTATAGCCGACGAATTAAAATTAGATCGTCGGCTATAGTCCTTCGATTTAAACCGAAACAGACGCGCCTCTCCCTCATTCTGCTCCTGCCCTAAAACCGGATTTCGCCGCCCACCGAAACAGAGACGCCGACCGACCGCCGATCTGCTATCCCCGGCCCCACCCGACCCCTCCCCGCCCCGCCCCCTCCTTCCCGAGCCCTCCCCGACCCGAAAACAGTCCCCGAACGGCAACGCCACAGCCGCCCCTAGCCGCCGTCGCCGCCGTCGCCGCCGCACGTCACCACCTCCCCTAGCCGCACCACCATGTCAGGTAGTCCCCCTCTCCCTCATTTAGGGTTTTTGTTAATTTTGTGGAATTTTGTGATTTTGTGGAATTTAGGTATTTTTGTGAAATTTTATGGTTTTTGTGAAATTATGTGGAATTTAGGGTTGTTGTGCAATTTATGGAATGTTGTGGAATTGTTGTTAATTTTTTAGAATTATGTGGAATTTTGTGAAGGATATATATATATATATATATATATTTTCCGGAATATATATATATATATATATATAATTAGGTATATGGAAGTTTGTGGAAATTTTTTTAATGTTGTGGAATTTTTGTTAATTTTGTGGAATTTTGTGGAATTTTTAGGAGGATATATATATATATATATATATATATATATATATATATATTTCAGAATATATATATATATATAATTAGGTATAAATATATTTAGGTATATATATAATTAGGTATATATACATTTAATGAAGTTTTTTATTTTTGTGTGAAATTTATGGAATTGTGTGGAATTTTGTTTAATTTTGAGGAATTAACAAGAATTTTTAGGTATATATATATATATATACCTTTAGGTATAAATATAGTTATGTATATATATAATTAGGTATATATATATTTAAAAAAGTTTTTTATTTTTTTGTGAAATTTAAGGAATTTTGTGTTATATTTCGGAATATATATATATATAATTAGGTATAAATATATTTAGGTACGTATAAATATATTTAGGTATATATACATTGAATGAAGTTTTTAATTTTTTTGTGGAATTTTGTGCAATTTATGGAATTTATATACTAATTGTGCAGGAAACCGTCGCTTTGTAGACCGATGGCTTGGCAGACGGACCGAGAGCGACCCCGACGCTCAGGCAGGAGCCAGCCGTGGGGGGAGCGGATCCAGCGGTCGTCGGGGCCTAGGCCGGCCTATGAGTCGACGAGAGGAGACGTTGATGGGATTGACCCCGAGCGATCCACGTGGGGGCTCCTCGTATGAGTCGACGGGAGCGGGCCCTGACTCGAGTGTCGGAGGAGGACGCAGAGCCACCACCCCCCCCCCCCCCCCCCCCCCCCCCCACAATTTCCGATCCCCCAATCCCTCTTCGGAGAGCGGCGGGGCTTGAGGGGAATGAAGGGGGTTGTCAGAGATGATGGAGAAGAAGAGCTTTGAGGGGATGGGGGCGACAATGGAGGAGAGGGAGAGGGAGAGGTGGGAGAGGGAGAGGGAGGAGGGTTGGGTTGGGATTTTGGCAGAGGAGGAGGAAGTGAAGAGGTTTGGGTTGGTTGAAGAAGTGGTGGGTGGGAAGGGAAGGAAAGGATTGAGGAGAGGGAGAGGGAGAGTGAGAGTGAAGCTGTAGCGAATGGTACAGATGATGAACAAGAAGAGATGAGTTGGTGTTGTTGCTCTTCTGGTTATTTTGGGTGGTTCTTTAAGATTTGGGAATTGTGGTCCATTGTTGCTAAAGGGATGAAGATAAGCTGATATTGGTGTGTGTGTATGTCTTCTTCTTCTACCTCTGCTTCTCTTCTCTTCTCTCCCTTTCCCTTTGGTTTGCTTCACTGTATTCTCACTCTATTGGTGTGTATTTTATGCTATCTGGTGGGGTGTTATGAAATTTAGGTTTAATAAGGGTTCTATTATCTTCTCTCCCTTTAGTGCTGTTTGTTTTGGTTCTTAAACATTTGTCGATCATATTGGAGACTTACAGTGAAGATATTGATTAGTCTTTCTTTTTACTGAAACCTATATGGAAAAAACATGCAAAAATGAGTTTAGAAATGGGAGATTTGTACGCTTTGGATTTGAAGAGCAAGAGCAGTCTATAGAGGCCCCTGGAAGTATATATTATAGAACTGATACATATAGGCCTCCCAATAGAAATTTAACTCAAATTACATGAGTTGACTAGAGAATCAAGTAGTGATTAGAGGAATTTTAACTAGATTACAAAAACTGAGGCTGGCTAAAATCAGTATGATCTTTAGTCTCTTTGTGATTTAAAGGCATTTGTCAATTTCATATTACAGTTCCAGTGGTGTATTTATATTGTCCTACAGAGTTTGATTTTTGGCTGAATTGTATAGGTATTTGGATTTTGGAGGGGATCTAAAGGAAATGGCAACCAATTCCTCCAATGGTGATCACCAGACTACAACAAAGCAGCCCCCTTTGCCATCCCCTCCAATGGTGATCATAACGCAGTAGAACAGTGGTAAGTTTACAAGTGATAAACCTAATTGGTAACAAATGTTCTCAAGCGAGGAACTCTAAAGATAAATTCTGGAATCCACCAGAGAATAAGAGAAAATTTTTGTTTGATTGAAAGATAATAATATAAAACTGTCTACACCCGTTTAAGGATGTTTAAATACTACTAAACAAACCCTAGGGCAACTAACAACAAAACTCTAAAACCTAAGGAAATAAACAAACCAAATCTAAAACGAATTAGAAAACATAAATTCTGAAAAGCATATTAAACTGTTGTTTTGAGGCCCTAAACGCACTCGAAATCCCGAAAAAGCCCACACATCGTAGCAAAGTGACGAGTTTGATTTATGGCGTCGTTCCCTTTCCGGAAAGGTATCACAATCAACAATCAGACACCGAATGACAAATCTGCAACTTCCAAAACCGCAACTATAATTACAGTTCTGCCACTGATCGCTATATTTACAATAAACTCGATTTACTTTTACTGCGATCAATCAACTCCTCAACCTCCTCTGCCATACGCTCAACATCAGATCACCAGACACTTGGTACGAAGCATGCGTAGGAAAATTTTCTGAAATCATGATTTAACATTGTCTCCATTTTTCACTCAGGTTATTGTTGTTGATAATTACTTCACTAGTTCCAAGGACAATCTTAAAAAATATATTGGTCATCCCAGATTTGAGCTTATTCGTCATGGTACCTACCTACACTTTGTTTTATTCATGCTTTTCTTTCAAGTAGTTTTACTTAGTAAGAGACTTTAAGAAAGCATGTTTTTGATTGGAATGATGATGTTGAATACTTAATTCTCTTGTTATAGATGTTACTGAGACATTGTTGGTTGAGGTTGATCGGATACACCATCTTACATGCCCAACTTCTCCAATTTTCTACAAATATAATCCTGTAAAGGTATGTACATAGATGATTATATCATTAAACATTATTAAAATAGACCGGCCATGTATCATCTTCCTGTCAAAGGAGATTCATATTGCCTATACCAAATTCATTTTGACATTTTCGAGAGTAAGATCAAGTTTTCTTTTAAAACAATGGTAATATATTAACAACTAACCTTGAATTTTGTCCGTCATTTGATTTGGCATTAGCCATCCTTGTCCCTACAAATCTGCTAGACATTTTGGCAATTTACTATATGGTTCTCATGTTTAAATATGTCAATGTTACTTTCCTTTTTTTTTTTCCCTCTCTTTTTCCTGTGCAACCATGGAATTTCTTTCTTTACCTCCAACAGAAACATCTTTGAAATTTAATGGTAAATCTTCAACACATATGGCCCTCGCATGAATGTTGATGGAGATTCAGGTAATGCCAAGCTGTTCATGAGTTTTACTTTTGGAAGGACATAGGAAAATCCGAAAATGTCATGTTTAGGGCCCTATCATCTTCAACATGCTTTTCACCATTAATGCAATTAAACAAAGTATGACAACAACTCAAATACAGTTATTGTTTGGATTTCAGCCTTATCATTTTTTACTTTTGTGTTTGTTTTTTTGTGAAAAGAAACAAACTTAATTTATAAGAAGATGAAATTATACGGCGCCACATGTTTGTTCGGATTGAAGCCTTAACAATCATACACTTTTTTGCTTTTATTTTAATTTTCGTTTTAGCATGGGATACACATAAATGTAATTATTGTTTAAAAAACTATAGAAAATCCCATGCCCAGTAGTAATGTAATAATCTGTTTCATATTCTGAAGCAGGAGTAATTGTTTGTGTAAAACTGACAGCATTGAAATAGGCTGATAGTTGTCCTATTGGATTAATGTTGTCCTTTGATTTTGCTACATTTGTTATCATTGTGTCAGATTCTCTTCATTAGAGACCATACACTAATTTGATTATTGAAGAGGAAATCAGTCATGCTTTCGTAGGATTAGTATTTCATACTGATCCTGAACAACTAAAAAGTATTTGGCTCAAAACCTACTATAGAAAGTTTATCTGTGAATGGTCACTCTTCCGAATCTTGATAATTCTGACTTCTTATGGGATCACATGGTCATGCAACAAAGACTGAATTCCTTATTTTCTGTACAGATTGCTTTTTATTTAGGTGACATTAACTAGTCCATCTTTAAATGCAGATTATGATGATGTTTATTATATTGGCCATCATTCCATGCTTATGTCTTTGTCAGCCTTCAATAACAAAGATGACCAAACCATTGCAACTATCGTGGCTAAAGAAAAAAAGCTGAAAAGTGATGGCAAGTTGGGGAAGAGACTCTCCCACTTAGTTCTGGTTTATCGTCGAAGTACTAGCTAGATTGATCATTTTACTTTTATTATGGTTAGTAACATAAGCAAATTTTTCTTATTAGCATTATGGTCTTGGTATGTCTAATACATTGATATATTAGCTTTTGATTTCCCAATTGGGGTTAATACAATGGTTTGGATGCTTTTGATGAGGTTTGGTTTGAATGAAATTATTCATTTGGTAAATTAGTATAATTGATCAAACAACAACTCAATTGCAATCCACAGTTGTATGAACAAAATTATCATACAACGAAATAATATTGTATCCACATGTTGTGTGAGTACTCGATTACACAATGGCAGTAAGGAAAAAAGTTATGTTGTGTGATCCAATATCACATAATAGTTTTCCACCGTTATATGACCGAAATTTCACACAACGTATTATTGCATCATTGTGTGATTCTCGACAGAAAATCTGACAGCTGCTCAACAACTATGCAGCAGATGTTATCGACAGCTGTCGAGCAGCTTCCAGAATTCTGTCAATTCTCACACAACGGTAAAAAACGTAGTTGTCATTTGATTTCCCAATTAGGGTTAATACAATGGTTTGGATGCTTATGATGAGGTTTGGTTTGAATGAAATTGTTCATTTGGTAAATTAGCATAATTGATCAAACAACAACTCAATTGCAATCCACAGTTGTATGAACAAAATTATCATACAACGAAATAATATTGTATCAACATGTTGTGTGAGTACTCGATCACACAATGGCAGGAAAAAAGTTATGTTGTGTTATCCAATATCACATAACAGTTTTCCACCGTTATATGACCGAAATTTCACATAACATATTGTTGCATCGTTGTGTGATTCTCGACAGAAAATCTGACAGCCGCTTAACCGCCGCTGGACAGCTTCTCGGCAGCTGCCGGGCAGCTTCCAGAATTCTGTCAATACTCACACAACGGTGAAAAACTTAGTTGTCCCATTCTTATCAGACAACGGTATCGAGACAATTCAAACAATGGTCTGTTGACGTCGAATGATGCACTTTTTGGTGTAGCGTCCCTAAATTTGCTAGGACGAGACGGGATTCATATTTGAAAAACACATATTCCGTCCCAATCCCATTTTAAACAAAATCTCTTGCATCACGTCCCGTCCGGTATTAAATATAAAATTAAAATAATTATATTATATATATACATTTTGACTTGATCTCAGCCGTTTGTATCATAAAAACTTTTTTTTAAAAAAAATCAGGGTTTAGAGGGGAAAAGTAGCCGCAAGACTTCTCTGTCTCTCTCTCAGACCTCTCTTTCGAAAGAAATAGAATAGCTCAATAGCTCTTACTCTCTCAGACTCTCTCTCGTCGACGGCTCCACCTTCGTCGACACCGGCGGCCTCGGCTTCGTCGGCTGCACACTCTGCCTTGAGCTCATCCGACAGGGAGCCCGTCAAGTCCGAACCTTTAACCGCCGAGCTTCCTCCTCTTGGTCCCACCTCCTCCTTGACCAACGCGTCAGCTGTATCCAAGGTTTGACTTTTACTTCAATTTAATCACCATTTACTTCAAGTTTGAGTTTTTTAAAGTACCCAAATGTTGAAATTGTAAGTATTGATACGATTATGGATTGTGATGATGATGAACAAGGGATGTTGTAAACAAAAAAGATGTGGAGATAGCTCTAAAAGGTGCAGACTGTGTCTTCCATGATGAGTTGCCTAAGCACACCTTTAATAATAACCCTACAAAAGATCGTTAGTAGCGTATAGTAAGTAAGGATCGTTCTAGCAGAGAATTAAGGGAACCTGAAATATTCAAAGGTTAACACACATATTCAGATATATTCACATATTTACACGTTTCAAACAATGGGGGATTTGATTTTGATCTAAGACCTACGGCATGAAATAAAAGACATAAAATTTAAATCTTAAGTTATTATATACATATTGTCGACATTTTTCACACAAAGCACTCATTAAAAAGCAATCAAAACACATAACAATAATGCAACAAAACTCACAGTAGCAATGAAAATGTGATCTAGACTCGACTTAGTTCCAATTCAAATTAAAGCCTCAACGGTTATCTAATCATCATTAGACTTCTTAGGTACTTCGAATTAACTCCGCGTATAATCTTAATCTTGTTACTAACCAATTTACATGACACTTAGCATAGACACATTTACTTGCTAGCAAATAAGCACAAAGTCTTTTAATTAGAAACAAGTTAACATCCAAGGCGTCACTCTTCATATTAGACAAGCAAATTCTTTAAACTACTCTAGCCCTAATGAAAACGACACACACAAAGCAACTCAGCGTATACTTAATCTATGCTTATTTTCGGCCAAGTGAGATCAATTCCCCACACATTGCAATTGCATAGAAAATCAACCTTCAAGGCACATGAATTTAACCAAGCACGAATCTAAAACTAAATTAACATGCTTGCCGATTACCTAGTTACTATCTTGTTACAAATTTTCCTTACAAGTTTAACATGCAAACCGTATTTTATTTTTTAAAAACCTTATTAACAACTCAAATACAAAACTGACATACACATTATAAAACCAATTTTCAATCCGAAACATACATACACATACAATTCGAAATCAAAAATACATGAAAGTTTCATAGACAAAACCTAGCATAACTACAGTTAAACCTCTATAAATTAATAATGTTGGGATTGGCAAAATTTATTAATTTAGCGAGGTATTAATTAATTGATAAATTAATAATTTATTATTTTATCAAAATACTAATCGTTTTAGGGTTTTCAATACAAAAATTCATTGTTCAATGTATTACTTTTAGCAACATTTAGTTAATCAAGCTCTATTTAAATTAAGAAAACTCATAGACCAAAATGTACCACAACAAAACACCAAACACAACATGGTTTCTCATCTCAAAGGTGTAAAGAAATCCATTATGACCGATGAATTGCATAGAGTGATAATGGGAAATTAACATAGTGATAATGTTGAAAATGATAGTTGTGTCATGGAGCCCCCTTCACAAAAAGAAGCTCTCCAAGCAGCGAAAACATTGAATAATTATTTTTTGCACCATGAAAAAACTACTCCAAAAATTATCACCATGCTACGAAAATTTTGTGATGAGATCCATGGTGACATCAACTTTAAGAAGCAACAAGTTACAATTGAGTCATATTTTAAGAAGTCTTCATAAATGAGTAATATGTCTTACACAAATTATTATGCGTTTTTTATGGTATTATTAATTTATATATTTGATGGGGTCCTAAGGGATTCTCGAAAGTCTATTATCTTATAAATTTAGCGAAATATTAATTTAGCACGTTGTCCCCGAATCAGAACTGGAAAAAATTATTAACTTAACAAGGTTATTAATTAATCGAGTATTAAATTATAGAGATTTAACTGTACATACAATTAAAACAAGCCGAGAAGGGTGAAGAGATGGATCAGATCACACTTTTGGAACCTTGAGAAGATCTTCAAATGCGTGACTAGTTGATTGGATGGAGGCTTAAGAACTTGGTACGGTTTATGGAAGAGATTTGAGTTGGTGGTGGTTTTTGGCTTGCTATTCTATGTAGGATTTTTGGAGAACTTTGGTAGAGCTTATGACTTGTGTTCTATGCTAAGGATGTGATAATTTTTCTTCATGGTGCCAGCCTCTATTTATAAGAGAAGAAGTTCAGTTTTGGAGAGTTTATAAAACCGAAATGGACAAGGAAACCTAGCTTGATGAAGTTTCTTTATCCGAGATGGTGTTGGCTTTCTTTTCCTTTTTGAACTTGATCTCCTTGTGTTTGTCAGCATAGGGACTGCCTCTTGTGTCTAGGACATCTTCATGAAGCTTCTTGAACGTTCTTGAATGTTTGGAGGCACTTTGGAAACAACCCTTTCGGAAGCACTCCTGAAAATTGCAGCTTCTCGGTGGCAGCCTATGCAAGTATCAGATATTTCTCGACAGTAGTGGTAGGACACGCACAGGACTAGTGCAGGGCTGGCGCGCAAGGTTGGTGCAGCGTATTGAACTCATATCTGATACGTCACATTTTTCGGCAGGACCTCTCGGATACGCCTCGGATAGGGCTTGAAAATGCCTTGGATACGTGTCAGATACGAGATGTTTTGGTCGGACACGCCTCGTTAGGCTGCAGGCCTAGCACTACTCAGCTGCGCTGTCTTCCTCGGCAATTGGGCAACATCAGCTTCCTGTTTGGCACTTCGAGCATTCTTCTCAGCAGAGTTGACTTTTGAGTCTTGATTCAAGCATAACTTCCTCTAGAAAATAGCTATTGATGTGATTCCAAATGTTCTGCAAACTGGACTCCTAGAGCTTTCTGTGCATATATGACACAACTTCTAGTTCTAAGTAAGCCGTTCCAGAGAAATTATGTAAGTTGGGTGATGTGCACAGGAACTTGCTGATTCCGCGTCCGGATTCTCTTGCAATTTTTGGCAACTTTCCTTGGTCCAATTGTTGTAACTCCTTCCATTGCTGAATCCTCAATGTGTCTACTAAAAATCAGAGAAGTTAAATTCACAAAAAACAAGGTCAAAGCTTTACAGAGTCAACAAAACATATTTAAAAAAAACTCCTAGTTTGACTAGATTTCTTATCGCTATTAAGAACTTTGTCGAATTTCTGTATTTTCCTTTATATTTAGTACATTTTTATGATAACTCTAGCAAAAACTCATTACTCTATATTATGACTCGATTCTAAACAAATAAATGTTAAAGCAAAGTATAAACGAGGGTAAAACATATTTTATGCTCCTATCATTCCACCTATCTTCTCCCTCTCTCTAACCTCTCCATCCTCTTCCAATTGATGGTTAAAGGGAGGAAGCTTGTTGCTCGGTAAAATGAAGAAGCTACAAACCTTGAAGATTCAAACGACACCACCTTCTCAACGACATCACCTTCTCAGCCCTCTGAGCCCCTTCAATTGATGAACCGTCCCGTTTTGGTCCCGGTCCCGAGCGGGATAAGGGCCTGGTGGGATCACTTTTTAAAAAGTCTAATCTCGTCTGTCCCTTTTTGAAATGTCTAAGGATAAGACCGGGATCATGTGAATCTCGGCATGTCCCGGCCCATACCCAGCCCTAGTTTTTATTATAAGTTTACACCCGGCTCCCAGTATTTATGTTTGATTTCTCCTATCTTTTTTTGGACTTTCTTTTATCTCATTTTCCTTTTTATTTTTTTTTCTCTCTCTCATTGTCCCCTTTCTTTACCTCATTTTTTTTATTTGTTTTTTTTTTATCATTTTATGTCACATTATTATTATTATTATTATTATTATTATTATTTTCCTCTGTGAATACGTTTTCTCTATTTAAATAAGGTTTTTCCCCCTCTATCATAAATATCGTCTTATACAACAGGCATGTGACCTAAATACACACAAATTTGAAACCAAATTTATAAAGTTCAACTCTCATGATGTTACGAATTATAGTCTCGTGTTCATCAATACCTGAAACTTAATAATGAATTGTACATTTGGAGACTTTTACCATGGCCAATAATGTCATAATATTTATTTTTATTATATCTAATAATTTTCTAACGGTATGTCTAATAATTAACATAAGGTCTCAATTTTTTCGCACTAGGCCTCTAACTTTGCAGGGTCGACCTTGAAACTAACCATCTTTCGCGTACTTCTCAGTGTTGCAGCTCTTAAAGGATGACATATGCACCAACTTGATGTCAACAATGCGTTCTTAAATGGTGATCTCTATGAGGAAATATACATGAATATTCCTCCAGGTTTTGGACGAAAGGGAGAGAACAAAGTCTGCAAATTACACAAATCTATTTACGGGTTGAAACAGGTTTCACGTCAGTTGTTTATTAAGCTGTCAACTGCCCTTAAAAAGGTTGGATTCCAACAATCATGGTCAGACTATTCTTTGTTCATCCGAAACCATCCAGGTAGTTTCATTCCATTATTGATATATATTGATGATGTGATATTAGCAGGAGACAATACGAAAGAAATTGCAAACACTAAGCAAATTCTTTCCAGTCAATTGAAGTTGAAACATGGGCCAACTCAAATATTTTTTGGGAATAGAGATTGCAAGATCGAAGTAAGGGATAAGCATTATGTCAAAAATAATATACATGCGACGATCAATATGGAACTGAGATCAAGCAACCACTTCACACGTAGTTTATTTGGCAAACTAACAGTAAGATCTAATTAAAGTTATCATTTTCATTAAATCGTTAATGATATAATGCTCAAATTGATCTTATCATATTATGACATATACTTATGAAATTTGAACATCATTATATGTCAATTTTATTATGTTACATAATTACTTTTATTTAACATGTTATTTAGTTTCAGCATTGCCATGATAATGCAATTTCATGAGCATTGCAATATAAAGAAAAATGGACAAACCTACTACTGTGAAAAAGTATTTTCACAAAGCAATAAAAATATGACCATTACAAATTTTGGTCTTGAAATCCAATTTTTATTTCTTGAAAATTGTTCAAGATAGATATCTTATTAATTATGTAAAAAGTAATGATAATATTGAAATTTCATTAGTTTCACATGCAATGAAAATGGAGAAACCAAAATTTTATTGTGATAACGAAATTTTACGAAGCATAAGATTTATCATAATGTATATTGGTTTATATTAGTTGTCGTGCATGTCATTTAGACCGCGAAATTAATACATTCTCTTCTTCTTCCATTTTACAGATGGTTTAACCATCACAGTTTTGTTTTGACACATTTGACTCTGAAGAACTTGAGTACGAAATTCCCCTACTGAGCCAACTAAGACTTGAGCATGATATATTTATGCAAACTGCTTTATGTAAATAGCAAAGAAACTTCCTGGAACAAATTATGCAAAGTAATGCAACAACCTTAAAACAAAAGGCAATAACAATGTAAGGTCTGAGAAAAAGAAATTTCCTGGAACAAATTATGCAAAGTAATGCAACAACCCTAAAATAAAGGGCAATTACTATGGACGTAAAGATTCCTATAATCATCCGAAAGTAAGTGGAGATAATGTACCATTTGAAAAATAACACAGGGGACATGTCATGTGCAGTGAAACACTCTGTCATTGTTGTAAATCAATGAAGTATTGATACGTACATTACAAGCTAGCAAAGAATTAGCTGTAACTTACAATAAATATAAAGAATCATACGAGTACGCGGTTTTTTGAAAAGTATCTTCAATATCCAATAAGAATGTGAAGTAGGGATTTAAATTAAGAGATATACATGAGGATCCTAAACGAACTTTATCCACCCAAATCAAGTGGCTCTAGATCACATTAGTACGTTTGCAAAAAAAATTGAAACGTTCACTAAAGTGACTATTTCATTGGGAAGAAATTGATGAATTATGTCATTGCGTTTTCATTATGGATATACATGAACTCTAAATGAGCTAAGAGAAACTCTGTGTATCCTAAATCCTAAGTTAATAATGAAAAAGATCTTGGGAATACACAGTCTTGAAATGGAACTCAAGGATTGTAATGATGGTGACCATCCATCAATCGGCTTAGGCACTCTAAAGAATAAAGTGAGACCTACATATACTCCTATGATCAGTCGAAGTCTTTATTTTAACAATAGATCCATTTATCACCTAATAGAAGATGATGAAGAAGTGTTGGGAAATGAAATTTTTATACAAGTGCAATCACGCATGATTGTGCTCAAACACAATATGTAAGACTCGACCTCTCATTCGATGAAAATTTGTAAAGGTATGTGTAGCTCTGCACCCACGCAACGCAAATAGTTCTTTCAAATACTTAAAGATATGAAAAATTTGAACTTATTCAATCTCTACATAGAATATGACATGATAAAGAAACTATACACGTCATAGCTAACTATGCGTAAAGAAAAAACACATTAAAGGTGAAATAAGAAAATCTGTTATTACATATCAATTTCAAATCTCTTATCGGTTCATCCATACTCTAGACGAAGTTATGATTGTTTTGTTATATGAAGGTCATACCGCGAGTTAACCTGATGTTCAATATGAACATATGTGTTCGGTTCATGAACAACCTTATCCTCAAGATCAAAGTAAATCAAGTTGGATCTGAGGACAATGTGGTAAGATTTAGTTACTAAATCATTGCTCAAAGTCATATTTGGAAAAACATGTGAAAATGCATAACTATGCTAATGTTACTGAAGCTCCCTTGATTAAATGAAAGAATCAGGGAGAATCTCATGATTAATGTAAAAATCAGGAGGAGATGCAGACATCAGGAGGAGTCTAGCACTTACATGTTGTTTTCAAATGTAATAGGTGCGTTGTGTTGTTTTTGTCCTTTGACCAAAGTTTAATTTTCTCTCATTAGGTTTTTGTTACTCGACAAGGTTTTTAATGAGACAACACCACATGCACTATTTTATCTCTAACTCGGCACAAGGGGGAGTGTGGAAGGAAAAACACATTATGTGTCCTCGTCAATGTAACTGATGAGAGATAATTATGTAATCATTATTGTCATTAATGTATTTACTATTACCGTTGTAATACTCACCCTATATAAAAGGAATTATCAATTAAATGAGTAGAACGATTCCGATTTTCCTATTACAATAAAATAATAGTTGTGAGTAATAAATACAAAGAATTAAGGAGAGAAGTTGGTTCTTTAGGTTTACGGAAGGAACTACTTTCCCCTTCGTTTTTTCTTAATGTAGGAAAGTTGTTCATTTTCTTTGTATAAACCTAACAAGAGAAAGAAACAAACTTTCTTTCCCAAGCTCTCAATTCCGCGAAACAAACGAGGCCTAAGATGAATTGTTATAGGTGCTTCTCGAAAACCCTAGAGAGAAAACCAAGATTAGAAAAAAGCATTGAAAATGCTTCTCAATTCACAAACCCTACAAAATACATAAATCTAAAACGGATTAAGATTATATTGTCTAAGATTGAGACGAAAACGTCTCTTTATCTCAAACCCTCTTTCATAAGATGATCAGAAGTTCAGACCCATATTAGCAATCAACCATCCAAAATAGCCATCGATCCATTTTTCATATACTAGAGAAAAACTCAATATATGCGAGACGCGAGTAATGTCGTTCTCATAGGGTGCAGTGAGATTGATAGCTAGAGAAGTATGCCCTTGTATATATGGGTGATGTTACTATTCCTTAGGGCCATGTCCCTTTGACATCAACATCCATCCACCAGCCACAACTAGCTAGAACACTTTCTTTTCTATCAAAAACCATATCCATCCATGTTCACCTCGCCCTACAAAGGCTACTGGTCACTTCATACTTTCAAAGATGCATGCATAAGATATCAAAATCGAGAAAAAAAAACATTTCTAGTCGATTAAAGCTTTATTTTATGCTCTCAATAATGAAGGTATGAAGGCAGTTCTTCTTGAGAAAAAACTGGAAATTACAAATTAAGAATGATCAAGCATCCGATCATAAAAGAGTTGAGTCATATTTTCTCAAATCCAAATTTGTAGAGTTAACATTCATAACAAGGAGATAATACTACATAACAAAATTAGACACACATATATAACATGTTAACAATCAACGTAATAACATCGATAACATCCCAAGTGCATCTAAGAAAACAAGCAAGTAAATCATCATTTTCCGTTGAGTTGGAGACTTTTTGGAGTAGACAAGCATCAAAGGTCCCCAATAAAGGTAAAGTCTAATATTAACTAATATGCAAATAGTGGTTAGGAGGGTCATCTTTCTTACATTCCCCTCAAGTGCATTGCTCACTTCATCATGACAACCTAACCATACTTGATCCTCTATACCTCTTTTGATGATGAGTTTTTCTGCATCCCATCCTTCCTTTCTACACTTTCGGTATGCCTTTCATCTCCTTCCTTAGTTGTTTAAGGAAATTACGGTAAAAAAATGTATTGCATGCTTATATATATAACTATTAAGAAATTTTCTATCATAGCTCACCATGACGCCACAAAATATAGTAGTAGTTCTTCCTGGTTTTGTCTGTGTACGATCCTAGATAGAACAAAATAGAAAACGAAAATCTAAATCGGGTATTTGGTTTCTATAAGCTAAGTTACTTATGTCATCATATCACAGATTTCGTAATGAGTTTAAGAAGAAAATGTAGGGAATATGTTTCCACTCTCACTTTACAACCAACGATCGGAATGAAATGGATCGGATTTTAGTGTTTGTTCATATTCCTTATGCATTATTAGGTGTTTGGTTAACGAAGAAAATCTAAATTTGGTAGTTTTGTCTAACTAAGCTAAGCTTTTGTCATAATAATGACATAAATTACAAGAATTTTAAAAGAAAATCATGAGGATTTCCTTACAATTTTTCTTCTAAAACGATTATTGTAAAGGTAATGAAATTCAATGTTGATGATACTCTTTGCCATTTCCATCACCTACCTATTACATTTCTTGGAATTCAATTCATTTACCAATCTTATTAGGGAATCAATAATTCAAGCACTTATGGAAAGAAGCTATGCCTAACTTTAGAATAATGTTAGGTGCTTTGTATGAGATGACATGCTAGTTTTAATCACCAAAGCAATTATACAGATGATAGAAAATCACCAAGTAATGACCTAAACTATATATCTAATCTACCACCCTCAAATTCTTGTGGGTTCCATTCAAGTGAAGGGTTTGGTAGCAGCTCACTTGTGCTTGTGGTCACTAGCACTAGCAATAAGGCAAAGGCTCCTAACTGGCATGGGCTCACAAGCTGAGGTGGTATGATTGGATCATGAAACAAGGCTCGTGGGCGTCAACTTTCCCATGCAACTTTCTTCAATTCTTTTCTGTTTTCAATTTGTTTAGGGAGAATTGGGGGAAAAGCAAAGGCTAAGAAATGAGCTCTATCCCTATGTGCCTGTGACCCCATTTCAAAGAGATGCAAAAAGGAGTGTCAGGAAAATGATCAAACAGATGTTAAAGAGTGTAGAAGGGAGAAAAGAATTGGTGGGAGATGTTAAATAAAGAGAAGAAACACACTGAGCAAAGGCAAAAGCAAGGAAAGCTGTCAATCCCTCCCTTCTTTCTTTTATAAACCATCCCAAAACCCAAACACAAATCTGAGGGACCAAAAACACAACACAGAAACAGAGCAGAAAGCAATTAGATTCAACAGAAATGAAGACGAGAGATGCCAAAGGAGCTCTTTCTGCAGATTTACTGGTATGTTTTCCTTCAAGGACCAGCTTAACCCTTATGCCAAAATCCATTTGCAGCCCTGCAAGGTCCTTAGAAGCAAAGAAGCACCATAGCAATAACAACCTGCAGCTCATCAAGAGAGGTAGAACCAAAAGCTTTGGCCAGGCTAGTCCCATGTTATGGGCCAAAACCAAGGCAATGGGGTCGGAGATCTCCGAGCCCACGTCGCCGAAAGTCACATGTGCGGGACAGATCAAGGTCCGGCACAAGACTGGCTCGATCAAAAGCTGGCAGTCAGTGATGGAGGAGATTGAGAGGATTCACAAGAATAAGAAGAAGAAGAAGGCGAAACCGAACTGGGCCGAGGCTCTCGGGTTCAAGAAAGATGTAATGCACTTCCTGACGTGCTTGCGGAGAATCCGATTCGACCTTCGGTGTTTTGGGTCCTTCCCTCAACCAGATATCACTTCTGACGATGAAGACGATGATGAAGAAGAGGAAGACAGAGAAAAAAACCATGTCGGTGTTGAAGAAAGTGAAGGTCCTGACGAAAACTCAAAAACGGTTTTCTCGAAATGGTATATGGTTTTACAGGAAAATCAGAGTGAGGATTTTAAAAAACAAGATAGCATTGAGAGAAATGATAGGCCTAGTTTCGAAGATGACGGATCGACTTCAGCAGCACCCTCAGTTCCGCCACCAAATGCTCTGCTTCTAATGAGGTGCAGGTCCGCTCCTGCAAAGAGCTGGCAAGAAGAGAAAGAAGAAGATGAAAATGATCATGAGGAAGAAGAAGAGGAAGAACAAGAGAAAGAAGAATGCCAGGAAGAAAATGCATCAGAAAAACAAGAGAGAAAAGGCAAAATCACTTTGAAGAGTTTAATGGATCAAGAAAAGATGAAGAAGACGAACGAGAACCTGGTGGTGATGACATACGGTTCTGATTTGTACAACATTTCAACTGAGATTGCCAAGGAGACATGGGTTGTTGGTGGAATGAAAGATCCAATCTCGAGGAGTCGAAGTTGGAAGAGATGATCGTCATCCTGTCTAGCTTTCATTTCATTTTTTTCTCAATAGTTTTCTCTTTTCTTCTTTCTTTTTTTTTTTTTTCTTTTTTTTTTTGGAGCTTCTTTTGGGAATAGGAAATTTCAAAAGCTCATTTACCTTTAGTTTGGTTTTCATTTTTGTTGTCATAAAATTTGTACATGTACAGCACTAAAGCTTTCTTTTTCTTCTTGTTTCCCTGGAAAAAGATTTTACAGCCATCTCCATTTTCTTGCTGGCATTAGAGATGATGTATAAATGTATATATCGACCATATAATATGATTGCTAATTGAGTGTGACAGATGTTGTGGGTGTTCCGACCAATGAGAATATTTCATCTGGAAAAGAGCTTCCATTTGGTCAGACTTGTTTCACATAAACTCAGCAGCTCTGAGCACAACTGCAAGAGGGCTTCTGAATTCTCTAAAGAAAGCTCTTTCACCAGCGAATAGATGATCACTCATCACTGTAATCTGCACAAATTGGCAGATGGCACATAAAGTTTCCTCGCAGTGTAACTTCAGCTCTTCAATTTGATGTAACAAACGTTGGTTGTACTAGAAAAATTTTGGTTGTAAATTTATTTTATTAATCGAAAAAACTAAATGATAACTCATTATATTAGTAAAAGAAATCAAACCAAAACCACTGATGAGATAGTTATATCTTGACAAGAACGATAGAAAGAATGGGAAATGTTATGAATGGTCCCCGTAGTTTGGATTTGTGATTATATCCATCCCGTGGTTTAAAAATATTTAATTTTTGATAAATCAACTAATTTTAATCTAATTGTACTAGTTCGACAACATTGTTAGTGAGATCCTTGTGTTTTATATGAAAATTTTGATGTGTGGAGTCTCTAAGCAAATCTAATTAACTAGACCCCATTTAGCTTTACACATGGATCATGGCTTGAGAAACTTGATGGTTAAGCCTTTACCTCGATGATAGGCCAATTAAGAGAGATATGGGATTATGATTGAATCCATTTGTAAGTCTGAGTGATGAGGAGAATTACAGTGGTGATATCTAACAGTATCGTCAAGAACTTATACTATCAGTCTATCACAATGAAGAAATCTAAGCAAGTTCCATGAGATATTTTTTAATGGGATTGTTATGTATGTTCATATTGTTCATATGTATAATTCTGGAACCCAGTGCTTAGTTAAAATTAGGGATAGTTAATTCTTTAATAACAAGAATGAGAAATAAAGACACTGGATTGGCTTGGGAGGTTTCTGATGACAATGGAGTTAAATATCCTAATTGGACTAAAATAAGTTGTTTAATTAAATACAATGACTAGAATTAGACATTTTTAAATCACAAAAGCGGATATAACCATGACCCAAATTACAAGGACTATTTATAACATTTGCCCTATAAAGAATGGAGCTTAGAGTCCACCTTTGAACAATGTTCATACATGTGGAGGTAGAACCGTAAAATGTAATTTCCAGTGAGGGAGAAAATTTGCGGTCGAATTGCGGTTGTAAAAAAAAAAAAAACAACACCTGGCTGTCATCTTCAACACCATAGAAAAAAATAGATTTACTTCTCCTAGCCAGACCTCCTTCTTCGATTCCTAGAGTATAAATGAGACTCATATTCCAAACAGAAAACCAGAGAGATTTGAAGAGGAAAATTTGGTTTGGGTCTTCCTCTTCGAATCTCTTTCCACATCGTTGTTTCTCCCGCTTCGTTGTGCTTGTGGTAGCTACACTCTACTCGCAACAATGGGACTCGGCGAAACATTAGGCAAGAAGAAGAAGCTGGTCATTGGTGTTATTGTGGTCATCATCATTCTCATAATTATTATCGCCGTAGTAGCTGTTGTGATGAAGAAAAACAAAGCTAAAGCTGGCAAAGCTGCTGGAGGCAAGATAGGTTCATCACTACTCGCAAAGGGAAAGAAAGGTTTGTCAAAGGGAAAGAAAGGTTTATCAAAGGGAAAGAAAGGTACTAAGAAGTTACAAATAGCAGAGTCAGGTGGTGCCGGTGCTGATCCCGGTGCCGGTGCTGGTGGATCTGCGTATTGGGAAAATCGGGCTAAACCTCATCCCAAAATACTCCAGAAATCTTTTTGACTATGTTTTTGTAATCTATTGGCAGCATGGTTAGTTAAGAAATTTTCAGGTGCTGCTAAGCAAGTTTCAGTGTACTTTCAAAATATTAATATTATGATCATTTTCTTTTTCCTAATTTGACTAATTACTTTATGCTCATTTAGTTTTCTCCTACCTCATTGATTTTCGGTAGCTTTTACTCTTTCACGGCTTCTTTTCTCTTCAACTTTTTTCTCCATGGAGAGGGTTCATGCTATATCAATGATTTCAATGTCAAATGAGTGACCTGATTTTATGTAGCATTGTTTGTACTAATACATCTTCTTGTCTGTCTCGGTGACACCAAAAAATTATGTAATGGTCATTCTGTCTTTTGATCGATATATTAGCTATGCTTTCAATTGAAAAAAAAAATTAACAATTCTTCAACAAAACTATAAATGTTTTCGGTGTTGAATCAATTGCGCCAGTACACAGAAGAACTTTCGCTTGACTTATATATGCATCTCTAGCCCTTCTTGTTATTTCGAGCATATCAATGAGTCTGGTAGCCCTACCGCCACCAAAATCACAATGAAGTGACCAATAAAATATGTCGTGGGGCGGGCTCACCACGTGCCGATAGGGCTATCCATTAAAGACTTATATATAGGTGTTTTGGGTATATTTTTATTAAATGGGGAACGTCAAAACTTAAAAGAAAATTGCTGAAATCTAATTGGGTTTGCCTACAATTTCGCGATAATTTTAGGTCACTTAGATAAAACCAATTGACACCACAAAAAATTTGGGTAATAACTACAAAAGAAATGTGGTATTTGCCCATGTGGTCATTGCAAAAAAAAGCCATAAAAAAAAATGTGACTTTTGTATTATTATAAACTGCACAAAAGTTCTTAAGTTTCTAATTAGGAAATTATTGTGATTAGATTAAACTAAAAACATAATATTGGGCGAAGAGTAAACCCTAGCCCAAATTTATTCTCCCTAATATGGCTGAAGAAGAATTTAGTCCAAGGCCTAACAAGGCATGGGCCGGTCCAACATGCCCCCCGGCCACCTCCAACCCAGCTCCAGCAAATGATGTTGCCACAACCCAGAGACGCATAACGTGACAATCGAGAAGTCACGTATCCACCAAAACGATCGCCATCATTCCCGCGAGAGGCGCAATAAAGATACCGCACCCTTGATCTCCGTCGACCCGCCTCGACGCACACAAGACGCACTTTGAATTCACCAAAAATAGTCTATATTTTGGAACTTTTGTTATAATTGTTCTATTTCATTGGAGTCTAGACTACAGTTGTCCATCATTTCATCTAGTACTTGTCTTAACACACCCCTGCAAGAAACTTTAAAACCACAATCTCACAAGCCCCAGGATTTGGACACCACCCGTCCAACAATCGCTTTGGAATCAGCATGGTCAGAGGCCGACGCCGATCCAAACCTTCGCAAGGCAAGCATTTGTTTGATTCGAATCTTTCAAGCGGCTACGGTTCCTCTTAGAGAGATAGAGTTTTTGATAGAAACTAATATTGCAACTGTATAGTCTTATTGTTATTTATGTTTCAAAAATACTTTCTTTTTTCTTATAGAAAAAAACGATAATTCATTAAATTGATCGAATATAGTTGAACAACATGAACACAGAACGTCCTTACAGACAACATCAAAACCTGTTACCTAAGTAGAACTTAAGAAATCTCTGTACTGAAACAATCTAGAGTGAAGTTTTATCATAGTAACCCTATCTATCATAGTAACCAGAATATGTTAGACAAAGCTAACTTATTACTAAGCACCCAGAACCACCCTACACAAAGAGGATATCTCTGGGACCTATACCATTAAAAAAAAAAAAAAAAAAAAACTAACTAACATGATCCGAAAATATAAATTAGGCCCAGGGCCCAAATCTTATTTTGTAATGATATAAGTAATGTCAAGGACCCAGTTTTCTAATGGTAGACCAAATGTTTTTAAAAATGCTTTCGCATTGAATTTTCAAGTCATGCACATACACAATTTATATTGGGTGACACGGCACTCGTAAACATGTGTTATAGCTTAGCTCTCATATAATGAGTTTCACTTCCAAAACTAATTATTAGTGAATCATTAATAGTCCTAATTTTCATAAGGAATAAGAGATGGAAGAAATAAGAGATAGAATGGAATTATGTGTAGAGATTTCAATCCAATTAAATTGTTTACTTACCACAAGAAATTATAACAAGAATGAAACTAATTACGATTGATGTAGTTTACTTAATTTATTGAACTATAATTAAAATTAGTTTGATTACTAAAATATCTCTATCAAAATACCCCTATTGGATTATAAAAATATGGAGATACTAAAATTACGTGAAAGTAGTCATGGTAATAAAAATCGATACCTAAACTTTAATTCTGATACCCATATTTCGTATTAAGTTTCAAGTTAGGAGGTTTGTCAGGAATCGATTCCTGAGAACTCACACTCATTCCAATTCCTTAATGTGTTAATACTTTGAAATTCTCTCATTTCATATTCGATTCCTCCATTTCATTCGAAGTTTAAAAACGTGGCATAAACTCAAATGCAATGTCTCAAATTTTCCATGGAATAAGGTTCATGATAGGTGTTACAACCCCAAGGAAAAAAGGAGGAAAAGGGTCTTTGGGTTAAAATACTACTCAAGATAGTAGTTGACAGTTCAAGAGAGCAGGCCCAATAAATGGTCCAACATTCACGGCCTCAGGCACAAGTGAAAAAAGGAAATGAAACATTGAAACCTCATCTCCTAGAAGTAGAACACCATTCGGTCAATCATAATGAGTCAACTATACTCACTTCTAAGTCCTAAACAAGATCACTTAGCTCTAAATAACAATGAAGCAACACGATACAAACTCCAATTTGAATTTTCTTTTACAATGATTCGGGTTGCTTTGCTTCCACCCTTTTCCCTGCTTTATTAGTCCAATCGATGATGATTGTGGGATTTTTACTTTGAAGGTCCACAATGAATATGCACCAATGCATAGTTCTTGCCTTTGTTGTTTCTGTTTGATTTACTATCTTGAACCGCTGTATAATTTGACTGAGCTTTCTAATAATTCATGATGGTTTCCTGGGATTTCTTTGACCCTTGATCCATTTTTGTATATCTTGAATGCTGGGATGGCGCTCACTTCCTCCAGTTTTGCCAAGTAAGGGTGGTCTTCTACCTCCACCTGAATTAATGAACACATCAGAAAATAAGGCAATGATGTCTAATAATCCTAGTACTCACCAAGAGTTTTCTAAACCTCATTTCTACATATCTGGCATACATTTTTTGCTGTAAAACTATCAAACTGTCCGCGCATTCGAGCAAGAATCCGACTAGTGAATGAGCCGAATTTGATAAACCAGATAACATGCAAGACTATTTGATACGAGGGAATTTCTTAAAATCAGCTTAAACAGTTTTCGCGCAGAAATTATTTACAGTTTTGATGAATTACAAACCTTGAGGAAATTGACCGAGGGGAATCTTGTGCAGATTTGCTCCAGGGATTGCAACACTTGCTTCTGTCTAGTTTTGCTACAGAAGAGCACTACTGAAGTCCCTGTTATTAACTCAAGTAGTTAGTTTTTGTTGAGTATAAATCAGTTGGGTAGAGCTCCAGGAAGAATAGTGATTTACCAGGAGAGGTCACATAGTGTCTGAAACGCTCATTGTTAGCAATAGAAATCAAATTTAATCCAAATTTCATATCCCCAATATCTTCACCATGTTGTCTTTTTAGCTGGATTTGAGCTTCAAACAAAGCCTTCCCAACTTGTTCATCTCCTGGAGTTTCTCTTATTAGCACTTCATAATCTTTAACTGAAGCTCCCCACCTTTCTAACTGATACCACACAAAAAAAAAATAAAAAAAAGGCATAAAATTAGTGATGGAACCGTGGTATATGACTGAATCTGTCACACCGGCATGTGACAGGTTGAGTGTGAGAAATGTACGTTGTGCACAAATTTTCGAAAAGGGATCAACATTCACCTTGGCATTACAATCAGCCCGTCGCAGCCTAGCCTTGCTATAACAAGGCTGCAGATTAAGAGCTGCAGTGCAATCTTCAACAGCCTTTTCATATTGGCCTAGTTTAGAACGACAAGCTGCTCGATTGCATAGCAAAACCGAGTTGTATGAATCCTGCTCTAGTCCTTGGCTATACACTACACTAGCTTCTGAGAATTTTGATGCCTTGAACAGAAGGTTACCACTCGATCGGGCTGATGCAACAGTTCTAGCCCTCTTCACCACCGTGCCAATTTCCTTGTGCCCCGGATTCAGTCGTGCTGCCTGTTGAGCTGCTGCCATTGCATCTTCAAACCTGTAACCCCATAACTCGGTTAACATATTCACACGAGACAAAAATGTTATCTGCAACCATAGTTTATCCTTTTTACTCCAAATTAATGTACTTTTTTTCTATATATACTAGCATTGTCCACACACGTGTGCGAAATCTTTTCTTGTATTTTTTTTTTCTCAACAATTTTTTAATTTTTTTTACTTTTTAGAAAAGTAAGGCATGTAGGAAGTTAATACAAATAGTGGATAGGAATTTATAACCACAAGATAATTTCTCTATAATTATTTTTTCTATTTTTTTAGTATTATTTTGTTTATTACTGGTTTATCCTTTGTTTATTAAAATTTATTTTTTCATAATCTATGATGTAATGATATAAGGGCTAACAAATCCGGTTTGCTTAATAATAGTATAGATAAATTAAGAGTTGAACTTAATGTATCCGAGTGCAAAAAGAAAAACCGTCGGCCAAAAAGTAATTAACACTAATGCAGAGTCATCAGTGACCTAATGGTGGTTGCAAAGTCTATTTATATGTCACTGAAGATTAGATTATTGATGACTAACCTGCCAGAAGCCAAGTAAACTTGTGCACCAATCATTAATAGATAAGCACTGTTTGCCATGCCAAAGAGTTTAGTGCACAAAATAATGCTGAAATTTGGTTTGTTCTGGTAGGTACAATATGCCTCTTCATGTCTATGAAGCTTCAACAAGGCCTCAGCTTGTAGAGCAAAGACCTGTATGTTCATTATTAGACAAAATTAAACACAATCAGATTACTTTTAAGTAACAAATCAATTTAGTTAACTGCCATAGGGGTTGACCATACAAAATCTAACCTGTGGAGCTGAATTGGCACCTGAAGACATTGCCAATTGGGTCTCATTTAACAAAACATTCCACTCCTGTAATTTCTGAGCTTCAATGCATCTGCTGAGGCATTTTTGAAGAGCCTGGCATTGATCTATGTCTTTCGAATACGCATATTGACCCGAAAGTTTGTAGTGATCTAATGCTTTCTCTGTTTCTCCTAGTCTGCAGCAGAGTAAGCACAAGCACAATTACATACATGTTCAACTGTTCAAGTCTTGCATAACAAAATTTAGAGCATAATAAGATTCTTATTACCTGAGATATGCAGTTGCTAGTCGGTAATGAGCTTTGTGATAGGAAGGCTCAATCTGGATGGCTTCTTTGCATTCAAAAACTGCCTCGATAAGGCGGCCTAAACCAATCAAAGCAGCACTTTTGTTGCTGTGATAAGCTGCTTTATTTGAATCCAAAGCAATTGCTTGATCATATAAAGCCAGGGCCTCTTCAAATCTTTTCTCCTTGTATGCTTCATTTCCCATTGACTTCAACGCCTCAGGGTCTAATTTATTCACAGAACTAAGAACTACATGATCATCACTATTCTTTTTCACAATGTTTCCCATCACAGCAGCTTTACATCTTGGTGTGGAATTGGGAGTACTACTGCTTGTTAGCAGACTCGAAATTCCAGGCTGCAGCCTCAAGTTCCCCACATTTCCTGAATGTATGACACTAGCTGAACTGGCTCTGGCTAGAGGTTTGCTTTCATTGGCTTGATGGTGATCATTGATCTTCCTACTTAGCTCAACCGAGCTAGTAGTAGATGCCCTTTGAATCTTCTCCTCTGGCGCCACATACACTTTGAGTTGCCTAGAACCATTGGAAGATGTTGAGCGTCTTCCACCATCAGAGCTCCTTCTTCCTTGAAGTACCTTTTGGTGAACACTTGTGGAAGAAGGCCTTGGATGATCCAAGCTCGGCTTTCTGGTGTGCTTCACTTCTTGATTCTGAGGAGGCTTAGCCGGATTGGTGGAGATGGCGAAAGAAACTTCTTTGAACTCCTTAGGCTTCTTGGAAACATCACTGTCTGGTGCCTTCAAATGATTTTGGCTAATATTGGAGGGTAATGAATGAACCAGAGATTTTCTTGAGCACTGGAAAATCCCAGATAGCAAACCACAACCTAAGTCATAATTCTTCACCTTATAATTGGCCATCTCTGCCATTACTCTTTTAGCTACTGATGCCTCTTGCTGAAGATATAGACTAATTGAAAAAGACTGATAGATGAGCTAATGATGGTTTTGAGAACAGAGGGAGATATCAGAAATGATATCAAACAGTTATAATATGCAGAATGTGTATAGTGCAGTAGGGGAATATTACAATAAAATGAAAGAATGGCTCAGGATAACGAGATGAATGAATCTGAAAATATTTATGAAGGATGTCAACTAATCAAAGAGATGGCTTGGTCATGAAGGGTTTTTTATGTGACAGCATATTATCCAAAAGGGGTGCCTCTATATATAAACTCAGAGGCTCCAAGAGTGGCTTCCAAGAAACCAACTTTATCTTTTTGGGATTTTGTTAAGAAGACAGTGTAGGGTCAAACTATAAACAAATTTAACTTGCATAACAAAAAGGTTAATCCTAGCAGACCTTTTGGTTTTCTGGGTTCTCAATACAGTCTTATACTTGTCACCCAGTTAGTATGAGATGCCCCCAAAAAAAAAAAAATGCAGCAGAACTGTTCAAAATTTTCAGCTGAAAGAGATATGATTGAGAATTATATACACTTATTGATACAGAGACTTCTCAACCTCCTGGGTTTATCATACTCAAGATGACATGTAACAATAATGAATGTCAAAGACAATAATATACTTACAAAGTATGAGACAAATTGGAAAATCTTAATCTAACAGATGTAATTATAACTCATGAGTCATGCCCCAACCCAATTGAACTGCACCTCCATCTGATTTATTCTTGCTGTAGGTTTCATCTTTTATGTTTATGATCAAATTAATCCAAATTTGATATTAGGATTAATATTCTCCACGTTACAAAAGGGTATCTCAACTCATATTCAAACTTTGTAGGTAGAATTAGTATCAAATGCTATACTTTTATTTTAGTAATATCAAATGTTATACTTGTAGCTTGTAGTATACACCAACTTATGAGGTAGATAGATAATCATGATTGCATGATCAGGAAGGGTCTTTCTGGGTGCCATGTATAAAACGAGGCCACTCACCAAACCAACATTGCTTGAAAGAAATGTAATAAAACTTTCAATATTGGATGAACTACGTAGTATATAATATCGGTCCTGTTGGAATATACGTACATTACTCATAGTTGATAGTCGATCTCAATGTAAGGTCTTTTTCAATTTAAGAATTAAAAACTTTGAAAAAGCCTAGCTATTAGATTAATTGTAACAACCTCGACTATTGGAACTACGTGTACCTACTTGATAAATCTTGCATTTGGTGAACATATATAATTTTGGTGCTTATGCAAAAAACAAGGTTGGTATAAGTTAATTTCTGTCGACTTGTGAAACAAAATAGGCTAATATATAACTTGTAAACCCTGGTTTATACCTAAAGAAACCGGATTTAGTGACCTGAAACTTCACATTTTGCACCTCAAGTTTCACTGGCCCTAAATTTTAGTCACATCATCTTTTTTCTGTTGTGATATTATATACATCAGATATACATTTTCATACTAAAATCTTCATTTTCGTAGCTATGATCGAAACCGATATGCGAATTGTCACACACATATATAGAGAGAGTTTAAAATACATAAATGAATTTCAACCATAACTTTACTTAAGATGTGCTCATATAATGCAGGACATTATATATCTCTCGTCCTGAAGAGACGTACTATTGTTGATCGATTTTAGTTTGCTTTCCATTTTAAAGTGAGGAAAACATTTACCAAGTAGTAGGACCATTTTATGCGACATGCTTTCGAAAATAATTTGCAAGAATATTTGTCAATGAATCTAGATACATCATGTCTATTGAAATATGTCAGAAAATCCAGTCGGTGCCGGCTTCTAAACCCCAACAACCACCTCGCAATTCTCAGACATTTGAAGTCTAAGACGGCACCAAAAGAATGATACGTATCAATCATATTAATAGCTTAAAGAGTTTGGAATATATACAACACATTCTTATTTATGATTGATGTGCTACACTTAACCAGCTACAATAAGTACTTGAACCTCAAAGAGGTCAAATGTCCAAAGCCAATGATCGATCCAGCACAAAAAAAACTATTTGAGGTAGAGCTAAACGGCTGCCCTTAAGCCATAACCGACCGCGCTGATTAAACTGAATCCTACAGCGAAACTAATACATGTTCTTCTTGTTTTTGTTACGGATCCAAACTAGTACATTAGACACTATAGTTGCCGACACACTAGGCAATTCTGTAATTGTGTTCTATATAGGAGGAAGACAGCTTAAAGTGGGCAAAGGTATTAAAATCCCCGGAGATCGAATCGCACTCTTTTCTGATTTCGGACCACACTAAAAGCTAAACGAAATGTAGTCAAAGTTTACAACTATGTAGCACAAGAGACCCTACTCCTTTGATTCTCATTTTCTAATTCCCCTTGCCTCCAGCATTTGTCTCCATGTTCGATCAGCCATAATTTGAGGAGTCGACGTCCGGTCACAATCCAGAAACTGGGTACGTACCAAGCTTTGATTTGATCATGCATAGCTAGCATGAGGAATATCTATGACTGGATTCGATATTTCGGGCATAGAATCAATCTGTCTGATCAAAAATGCAGGCCGGATGAAGTTGAAAGCAGATACAAGGTTCTTATTGTTTTGCCAATATAATTGTATATGTGTGTGTATCCATGTATATGCCTTCAGATTTACACAATCTAAATACCACACGTGAATATTGACTGCATATATAGGCCAAGTGACATATGCTGCACCTGTGATATGTCATAAATCACAAGCATCATAGTGAAATTATTCCTGAGCTAGCTAGCTTCGATCTGTTATATTTAACATGAAAATAATGCATGCATGATTCATTTGCAATATTGTACACAGAAATAGATCGATGACTGATTGTTTTACTGGTATGAGTTTTTCCATATGATCATGGACAGAAATGCTTCCTGGTAAATTTGAAAGATTAGTGTGCATGAGGCACGAAAGTTAAAGTTAAAGGGGATTACATATATAAGTTAAAAGGCCTAAAGTGAAGGTTGGTGTGGTGGTAGGACTAGCTAGCAGGGGGAACCACTTTGGTTGGGGGCAAATCCAACTTTCCCCAGCTGGCCTTTTGTAACAATATTGAAGCAGAAGCGCATGGACATCGATCTCTATCAAGAGTCAAGACACAGCATAGCTATACATACAGTTGGCAACAGAAACAAACTTGCTACAAAATAGAAGTGAGGAATACTACATATACCAAAACACATCACAGAAATACAAAACACATCACAGAGATATTGAATCCCAACTCACATGAGGTTTCATTTGTTGATGTTGGAGTCTACTATAAGAAGCGTATATATTCCTAACCTAAATATTGTTATGTTAATCATTTGTCGAATCATAACATTTCAACCTAATAACACCTTTCTTCTTCAAGTAATCTCAAGAGCCTTTCGGAAACTGTAAGTTACATGCTTGGGTTTCTTTTCTCTGGAATCCGCTCTATTAAGAGTAAAATAAGAACAATGGTAGCTAGGTGAATCACCTTATGACATCTCACTTAAAACTCACCTTATGTGTTAGCTTATGTGACACAACTACGCCATTTAATGAAACCCTCTGATTGGGTGGTGACACGTCATGTACATGTTATATAGACTGACACATAAAGTGGGGTCTAGGTGGGATGTTAAAAATGGTTCATCTAGCTTTATTCATAAAATAAAGACATGGTAAAAAAAGACAAATAGTTTCCTTTTTTTGTGAGGCTTGATCAAAGGTCTCAGCCGTACTAGTTCACTACTTTGATACAACTTCTTCTCTACGTTGGAATCTTAGAAAGAAAAGAAGAGAGAGATCGATAGGTTGATAGATGATCGAGCAGTAATGGAAAGAGGACCTAAGAGGGTAGCTTGAATCTCAAGGCTAAGAGGATCTGGGATTTAGGGGGGAAAGTGAAACGTATAAGCCGTGAAAAGTGAGGGGACTGCATGAGATTCAGAGTTTATTTGGATCAGCATAGCTGCATGCTTGGAGCTCAAGGCTGATCGATCGAGTAGAGAGAAAGTGATAGAGGTTTAGCTCCGGAAAGAATGGCACGTGCACTTTAAGTAAAGACAATAGCAGGTGGTCACGTGATCCAATGCTCATTGAAAGCTGGCCCTGCCAATGCCTTAGGTAAGCTTCAGCTTCAAGCATATATATATATATATATAATCTCATCGAAACCAGAAACCCTAGCCTGTTGTGTGTTCTAGTTCACATGCAATGGCATAGGGATCAGCCTCAACAAGACATTCTAATTAGTATAGGGAATTAGGGATCACCCTCCCCCCCCCCCCCAATGCTCTTAGGAGTTTGTAATTTTCATCATAGGATAAGATAAATTTGAGAAACAAACCAGTGGATAATGTGGTTTGCATCATGTGACATCTATCTCTTAGCTTTGTTTTCAATTTATGCACAATTATATTGAGAAGAGAAAATAACTCTTTGATGCGTACAGAACTACAAATGCACAAGATATGATCGATTGTGCTATCGTTATGCACCCATTAATAATCCCATCGATCTTAATTATTATGTAAGCAGCAGAATGGAAGAGAGATATGTTTTCTCCTGCAATTCTTCAAGTGAATATTACATACTTGATGTAGCCCCTCATTTCTGCGTGATTTGGGAAGTAAACTAATGGTCACTTGTACGCTTAGAATGAAAGTTTCGGGTATGATATTTTTTTCTTTTTCCTTGAAAGTCAAAAGACTCAAAACAACCCAATCTTCACATATATGCAACCTCTTCCTATTGGATCAAAATGTACTGATCCAATGCCAATTGAAAAGCTAGCTAGCTGGCTACCTAGCTATAATAAATCACAGGTCAAGCTTGAAGTAGAACTTTAGGTCCCAAAATCTGCAGTTGCAGTTTTGATCGAGTTAAGGTTCAATCTCTTCAACACAAGTCAACAGCTTACAGGAAAACCCTAGAGTAACATTTCAACAAAATTTTACAGTGGAATATTGTAACTTGCAGATGCTACATTACTCTTTCATAGAACAAGCAGTGTAGTTATACATATAAGTGGCGCGCGTAGTGATGCAGGTTATTGAATAGACTCGATTCGTTTCTTCTCATTGCATTTCATGTTTTTGATGATCATAAATTATTGCTGCCTAGAATCATTATCAGGCTCTTATCTCTCTGCTATCTTCTTTTTGGCCAATTATCTAAACCTCAAATAAAACCCTTCTAGCTTCATTTCTAGCTTCTAAGTTTTGTCTACTGACTACTGTTATATCCACCTAGCTTATTATTGATGTTATAACAGGGCTTTCAATGGTTCTTACTAAGTTCCACAAAGAAAGTTTGCCCTAGAGCCTTTTCTAAGTAACTTTCACTTGAACTAATACTAAACTAACATGATGCATCTGTCAGACATAGGTTGCTTACAAGCACTATACTCACAAGTATTGAGATGCTGCACCTTCTATAACTTCATCCTTCAACTTCTCATAAGTAAACAACCATGCCAAGCTTCTTGTAAGCAATAGCAGATTAGCAATCCGAAGAATCTCGGTATGAAAAGAGATCCTGGACAATTAAGGAAGAACTCACTTAGTAGATGCATGCAGTCATAACATCCTAAAAGGACTCGGATATCCACTAAAATCATCAATCCACTAATTCAAGAAATCAAATATTAACTTAACAAGGGGAACAAAAAGAACACATTTTAAGACAATAAAATACATGGCCGACTACTTTCGAATTGCTCCATTTGCATCCAATTAGGTAACTAATGAGACTGCATGTCTACAATTCATACACAGTTGAGTATACATGTTTCCGAAATGTGTTTCATCTAACGACGCCCACGAGAGAGATATATACTCATATATCCACAAAAAAATCACAATCATCAAAAGAGAAACAAAATTTTCTCTTCAAAATAATAAAGGAAGAAACTCACTGTTGTTCTTGGCAGCGAAATTCGGCTGAAGCAATCGGGGGAGAATGCTATGCTGAAACCGGAATACAGAAATCGCAAGCTATGTGGGTATTGAATCTTGAGACCATTGGGCCATTTGTTTAGTTGGGTTACAGCCCAAACCAATGTTTCTTGCATTGTTGATCCATGTTACAGACTCTATATCGTTTTTTTTTTCCTCTACACGACGTCTCTATATCATCGTATAATTGAGTGTATTTTATATACTAAACCATTTAAATGAGAAAATTTCTAAAATATTTTGTATTTGTAGAGATTAAGGCAACTGGTCTATGTCTAGATTGGTATCAAAGTTGTAACCTTTGTTTTATCTATTTAGGTAATGTGAAGTCTTAGAGATTCACAAAGAGGAAATATTAGAGAAACTATACCAATTAGTAGATTGTTTGTTAGCTTCTAAGAAACAGGCCACATTCGATCACATGTCACTATGAAGGAGAAGGAATGAATCAAGAACGGCAGCAATTGGAATTTACAATGGAGATTAAATTGCATACAAAAATAAACAAAGAACATCTACATAAACATAATTAGAAGGGGCATGGAAATTTGACCCGTCAGCCTAGAGGTTTTTAGGTTATGCGGCTTGAGGAAATGGCGTCAAGATCAATCTGCAAAACCATCTTACTTTGTAAGTATCTACGTAATAATGCAGGTCAGTTTTTGGATGTGGGTATTGTCTAACTAGAATGTACGGTAAAATTTGCTTACTTTGGTAACGATTTTATCTGATAAGTCTATATATAGGACAACTAGTTATTTATACTTTCACCCAATTTGTGAGGGAAGAATGGGAAGATATTATACCGAAAGCCTGCACATACCAAATCTTTGTACAAATCTTTATATATAATCGCATTTCATTTTCAGTGTAAACATAGAAGGAGGAAGTTCAATACACAAACCCAAATGGAGAAATAATTAACTTCCATACACGCTGCACAAACCCAAATAAAGAAACTTCAAGTCTTCAATAACCTAGCTAGTAATTAGTGGTAGAGGCTATATAGACTAGATAGTCGTTTCGTTCACTTCTGGTCTTTCCCATTTAGTTGTTAGCTCACCTCTTTCCTTTCTGTACTTCCAATTTCGTTTTCTCGTTGTTTCATTAATTTCACTTTAATCCACTAATTTATCTATCTATTACTTTTCATTTTCTGCGTAATAATTCTGTACAATTTGCAACCTTTACCTTTAACAATATCATAACATTGTAACCAAAATATATATATATATATATATATATATATATATATATATCATAGCATCGCTTTCTTCCTTCCATAATCATAACCCTCTCTTTCTCTCTTCCTCTCTCTCTTTCATCCTTCACTTTGAGTTTGACCCGTTGCCAGCCACCGGCACATCTTTCTTTCCTACTCCAATGGCGACCCCACGCTGCACTCTCTCATCTAGACGATCCTTCTAAGCTTTTCTTTTTCGTTTTTTTTTTTTTTAAATTCCTATTTGTCTGATCCCCAGAATAAAAGCTTAAATAAATAGCCTTTCCTCCTCTTCCTTTTCTTTCTCTGAAACCCTAGCAGCTACTTCCCAGAGCGAAAAGGTAAAAAGAAAAGAGAACCTCCTCCCCCTCCTATCTGTTTCTTTCAGGCTTTCACATATATAGTAATCATAGTGAAGATCTCTAATATTCTCTCTTCTTTTAATAGAAAAATCTCTCGGTATCTCCAAGTGAAAGACAAGGAAAAGATTTGCTTCTATTTTGCAGATCCGGGCTTCATCATGACATACACATCCTCTTCACGGGTTCTTAATTTTTCAGTGTTCTCATTATAGTTATTGGCAACTTTAGCTTCATCTACCCCCTCCTTCTTTGATTTCAAGCTTAATTTCAAGCTAATTAGCTATGGATTCTGCTAACAGTGGAAGCATGTCTTCAAGTGGAGGTGATGATCAGGAACTCGATATTGTTTCACGGCCTGAATCCGTTTCCGGGTTTGTGAATTCTTCTCATCCCAGTATGCAATTTGGTGGCTCCTCCGACAACAACCCGACTCTGTTTTCCCAATACCAAAACCACCACCAACCCAATACACTTTTCGATCTTTCATCCAATTATCTCCAGGCATTGTCTCAATCTCAGTCACCAAACTCTTCAAGCCACAATTTCCTTCTCAATCAAAGATCCGATCATCAACCGAACTCCACCACCAATAGATCCGATCATCAACAAGCCAACTGCACCAACTCGATTGCAAACCTACCAGGCTCATCATCATCAGCTCAAGCTCCATCGATATCGGGTACACCACGGGGTAGCTATTCGTCTGCCAAGCCCAATAATTTGATCAGAAACTCGAAGAAGAGGACGAGAGCTTCCAGAAGGGCGCCCACGACTGTTCTGACCACCGACACCTCAAATTTCCGAGCAATGGTGCAGGAATTCACTGGGATCCCAGCACCGCCGTTCTCTGCAGGCTCGTCATCCTACTCTCGGAGGCTGGATAGTATCTTCGGGTCCGGATCTGTCTACCCTTTACGTCCTTCGGCTCAAAAGGTTCACCAAACCCCATTTTTATCTTCTTCTTCTTCCTCCTCATTGCTGATGAGTAATAGTGCTGGTATGGTTAACGCTTCTAATATTGCCACTAGTAGTACTAGCCATGATATGAACAACTTTAATTTCACTCATCAAGGCCTAATTGGGAAACAGCTACCTCATCATCATAATATGATGGTAAACATGCAAACTCCAATCCTCAGTGCATTTCAGTCATCCCTTCCCCATCATCATGAGCAGCAGCAGCAGCAGCCACCTCCATTCCACTCTTCCTCAATTAACTTTGGGGAAAAGCCTAATAGGGACAGTACTTCTTTGCCTTTACATTCTCTTGAAGATCAATTGGGTATGACTATGAGCCATGGCTATCTAAACACAAACCTTGGTGCTTCCGATGGGTCAACAATGCTGCCATTGAGGAGTGATGATGATCATAGTGTTGGATGGAGAAATCATGGACTTGGATTGGGCGCCGTTAGTGATGAGAGAGGCGTACTACACCATCAAAATCACCAACTGAGGCCTAATTTGGATCATGCGATAGTCAATTCATCGAGATCAAACACTAGAGGTGAGGCTACGGTTGATTCATGGATGTGCCGTTCAGACTAGACCTCTAAGCTAGCTAAGTAGATACTGAAGATGGCGAATACTGCTGAATGGAGATGGTCATATTGTGGTGGTGATAATCGATGGAGAAGCTAGGTAGCTATACCTTAGCTAATTAGTTTTTGTTCTCAGCCTTATTAATCAGCCACCATATATGCACCTCTCATCATCATTTTGCTGTAAATAATTATAAATTAATCAAGTATTCTACAGATTTTTCCCGATGAAAATTTTCTACAGGTTATGAAATTTTGAATAATCAAGCAAAGAATATATATACTAGTCTGACGAATAACATTGTAACTTAATATTCTATTTCTATTCTACGTAGAATGTACGTAGGTGCATTTTGCATATATGCTAGTTATCGCATATGTATATGTAGTTATATATATATGTAAATAACACAGAGAATACTCTGATCATCATTGACGCACACAATAGTAGTTGTTTCGTGTTATTGTTTTTATATACTACAAGTATATATCCCCATTCCTATTATTCTTCTTTGATTACTTTTGATTTAACTTTCAAGCCTTTATGATGTGTGCTTATTATTGTATTTAGGAATTACAGCACACGAATATTAGCAAATTGCCTTCCAGAAGACAAATAAAGCCAGTGCTAGCTAGCTCTTCCAATATTCGACGTACTGTGTATTTTTCTTATCACATAAGCCCTGATATTTTTCAACATTTGAATAGTAGTACTTAATTAATAAGACCTTAATTATATGCAAGTATACTTCATAGCTACTATATATACATTATTAAGCTAGCTAATACATACACGCAAAGGTCTTTTCCATAGGAAGGGACTCTGCAGACCTTCTTGGACTTTATAGGCCAAAAAGCCATTAACGTCGTGCCCACAGTCTTCTAATCTTCTTATAATTAAACTGAATTATATGTTGATTTTCCACTGCTATTTGATTAGCTAGCTCATTTTGTTTCCTTAAGTTGTAGCTGTTTTTAACAAACTCAAGGATCGATTATGTAGCAAGTTGATTATCGATTTGATCGTTCATCTCTAGCTATTTGAGGAATCTCCCTTAATTGGCTTTCACTTTTGAAGCATATAGATCATCTTGATATGATGGTGGTGTCGGTGGCAAGATTTTGGGAAATCCTTACCTGCCGCAATCAGAAAGTCGATAATGAAACGACTTGTGGGAAGTCTTTATACTCATGAATTACTGCAATCCCCTCACCGTACCCCTCACTCCTTTAAGGTAAATACCTTCTGCGTGTCTAGCTAGCTAGGTTGAAGAATACCAAAATTCTTTGAGACTTCCATTAACAGTGGTGATAATGTGTAGTGCTAGATAGATTCTTCCGTTAATTTTTTTGAGTTAAATGACTCGATTACTGTACCACAAGGATATACCATTGATAAATCTTTGCGGGATAGGTGTGGGGGGTAATCAGATTACTGCTGCACAACCGCTTGAAAACGAGGATATCCCTCGACAATAATCATTCCCCAAATAATGAAGGAATAATTGGTGCGTGAGAAGAAAATTTAACCGCGGTTCAAAAACCCTAGCATTTCTAAAACTTTGGTGACTTTATCTCTGAATGAGCGCTTTTCTATTATGAGAACTTTAATTGGTAACTGAGGACTGAAAAAGCTAGGGTTTGAGAACCTAAACTATGTCTAACAATAGCTAGTGTGTTCTAAGTTAACAATGCGAAAGCTAAAACACATATAATCGCAGTATTTAGTTGGAATAACAACATGATTATAAACAGTACAAATATCAGACAAATACAAATAAAAAAGGGCGATAAAATTAACAATAATTCTCCAAGGAAATCAAATTAGAATCATGAATCTTGGTTATGATCATGATTCATGAGGATAGATTGATGTGGTGATAAGTGACTCGTATGTTTTGGAATTATGGTAACTGATGGTCCATGCCAGAGAATAACACGATATTCTAGCAATTAGCAATTAGCAATGATGTGCTTCACTTCATCATGTCCATCATTCTCTCATATCTCCTCCGGCCATGTAGCTTTTCACTCACTTGTCCTCACTCCTCTCCCTCATCAGTCCCCAGCCTCACATGGACACAAACCCTGCCGTAAACTCTCATTCACTTCACCATGCTTCTTCAGAAAGGGGGGGGGGGGGGGGGGGGGGGGGCGGGAATCTCACTACACTCTACAAGACTGCAATACCACCAAATTTCAATATTGCTCCTCAAATCCAACTCATATATAATTTCCACCACATCATCTGTCTGATCCTTAAGGATTTATAATCAAAGGTTTAGATTTTAGAGTTTATTTTCCGGAGTTTCAACTTCACTCAAAGTTTGAAACTTGAAAATAAAATATATCCTATAAGAAATTTCTAACGACGAACATTGTACAAATCTTTGACATTGATCGCACGTATATCAAATAACTAAAAAGTTGAATCCACTGCGCGTATCTAGTACATAGACAATTGCACTCTATTGTTAACTATTATCGTCTTTTACTAGCTAGCTAGTTTGAGTTCTTGCAAATAATTGCAAATTTACCATCTGAAAGGAACTCAAAACAATGTGCTGTTGGAGAAGCTGCCTAGTGGCCATAATAGCTTTCAATTAATTTGACAACTTACTACTAGAGATGCCCTAATTAAAGGCTAGCTTGAGGTTTGATCACCAATTAATTAAAGACGTCTATGTTAATTAGCTCATTATTGGATTTGTGTGTCTTTGCACGCCAATAAAGAGCTACATATGAATTACGAATGATCATGTTTCTTCTTCTTTTACGATCAAAGAGTCAATCATTCGTATTTTAAGGCCGGTGCCTCCTTTTCTGCTTATTCTCTTCAAGAATCTCTTTTCCTTCTTGTTTATTAATATTTCTTAGTTAAGTACACAAATTAAAATTTATTTACGTATTCATTGTGATTCATACGCAATCCATGACGGGTGAAAACCCTAACATGACGTAAGCGAGTCTTGAAGACTCGGTAGTACTCCATCGAAGAACTTTAAACTCGTGGCTTAGACCACTGACATTAATTGAAGCTAGCTTGAAATGTTAGAACGTCGTTAACATATATGCGCGCAGAAGAATGGTAGAAGGCATGCTTTATGGCAAGAATAGTTAGAACTTATTAGAAGGGACCTAATAATTAGAAGTATGTAGAACCTAGGTTTGGACCATTATTTATACCAATTAGATTTTAGTGGAGGGGGCTAAACATCCTACAAACCCAATCAACTAGATCATGCTTCACATTTTATTTGTAAAAACGAATGAAATGGTAATTGGCATCTTAGATTCTCAGTCAAGTCTCTGTCCTCGTACGTCCACGTCCAATTCCAGTTAGGTAGCCCACTATAGAAAAGTCTGTTCTTTGAAGAAACAACACTTAAACTAGTTATATATAAAGCCACAACGTATTGCATTATTGCTCATACGTATAGAATTCTGGCTGAAAATTCAAAGGTCCAAAGTCTTGACTAAGTCGTAGCAAAAAAAAAAAAAAAAATCTTGACTAAGTATTTATATATATATATTGATGTCTCCAATTACCATTGATAATATTCTCCGGATACGTAATTTGATTTAATACGTACGTATTAAGATTTAATCATATAGAATTTTCTTTGATGACTTGCTATGATATGTAATTTGATAAACTCGGGCACTCTAGAAGGTTACCACTTGTAAACTACGGGTCAATAGCTTTTTTTACTCTACCATTCCAATAGATGCACGTACTGCTTGTTGGCAAAGTGGAATGAAATCAAACCAATTCAAAAACATGAAAGCAGATGACTAATAGTCTAATACTTTCTGAAAGTGTTAATAAGTTCCAAATCCAGTTTGAAAGTGTTGAAAGAGAAGTAACATTGTGATCGATGTTTGATAAAGACTATATTAGTGTTGAGATAAATTAGAGGCATATATATAGGTAAGGATACCTTTAAATTTTAATAATAGACCGTGTGGTTTGGAACTCGATCAATATTTCCAGTATGTGGTTTTTTTAATATCTCCAATTATAGGTACCATTGTTGTTTACGATATTGGGGATTTGAGTTTCAATGCATAACTAGACATGGAAACATTATCCATGTCTGCCTCAACGGGTCTCCAGTAGTTCTCATGAAACCCTACATGTTCCCCACTATATATATTTCCTCATCTCTTCCGAATTGTAGAAGATGTATGTAGGTGATTATTGGTAGCCAGCAAAAGCCACTCAGATTGAGTTGAGATGTTATGTCTCTTCTAAAGCCACATGCAACATATATGTGGAAGCTAGCTTTTAGTTCGATCTTCCTGTCGTATCAGGATTACGAATTTGAAATTCTTATAGAAAAATCAAAATTAACGTAGACAATTGCCCCAAATTACCTAGCCTAGACCTGCTGGTTGAATTTCTCACTTTTAAAAGTTCGTTGCTTTTCGTTTGATATATATTTTGTTGGTTCGATCTGTTATTAGGAGGCTAGCTAGTACTCTTCTGCAGAGCTTGCGGGTTTTTCATGGAGCACCGAGCACGAAATGGGAGTCATGCATGCATGAGGCCTATATATAACAGGCCTGTCAGCGCTACACGCTATGGCTTCCATAACCTGTAGATATGATTCAACAAAACGAACCCCCACTGATTCCGATTCTCAAAAAGGAAGAAGATAAAGAAAGTAACCATTATAGCTAGCTACGTATAATGACTGGGCTGTAACTCACAGCCATATGACGCACAAATAGACGTCAGAGCCACTTCATCTTCAACCTTGAGCAAATGAACCAGCTGCAGGCAATGTGCAAAAGGGGGTTACTGAAAACGCAATTAGAGGCGTTGTGCGCGGGCACCTGAGAGAGACTGCGACCGGCAAGGAGGCGCGAATCAAGGTGTGGACGTACACGTGTATGGTGGAGGCATGGCTTTTCCCACGTGGGAAATTGGCCGGGAGCTGTGGTTGATGATGATATAGGATCTGCTATATATTTACACTAGTTGTACGTAATGGCAATCATATCAGTTTCTTTTCCATAGTTGCTTTCATTAGTTCTCCTGAAGGTTATGTTTTCCGAAAGATCATAATTCTTTTCTCTCTATTCTGTAACATCTCAACTGTCCATCCATGGATAGAGGTGAGAGGTCCCTCTCTGCAGCACAGTGCAGCTTCGGAGTGGTTGTAAATTTCACACAGAATCTCAGTCTCGATCACTCAAAGACTCAAGTGCAGTGTCACCGTACGTATCCTCTCTGCAGCACAGTGCAGCTTCGTGTCCTGGTTGTAACCTCAAACTTCGAGTGTCAACGAAAACTTTCGCTAAATTAAATTGATGAATGGCCGCTGGTAGTTGAATTGCACAAATCAGAATTTATAAATTTTGAATGCTAGGTATAGCATTATCGTGCATAAATAGTGTGGCCTGTGGGACTTAATTAACTATCCAAAATAAAGCCCTAGCTACGGTAAGTATTCGACCAAGTATAGTTTATTCAAGGAGATCGTCAATAATACTAGAACGAGAATACCGTTACTAATTGGAAAAGAATTCTAGTGGTAATAGAACGAGAATTCCATTACTACTAGAACAAATACTAGAGTTTCAATTGATAGTTTATCAAAATACTACAGAACTACACCAAAAGATGAAGACGATGACAAGCCTACTAATGTATTTCTTACCATTCTCATTAACACGATTCTGAATATTTACAAGAATAACATCAGAGAGATCCATATGATCAGCTATTACAGTAAATACAATATCAATTTGGATCCTAAGAACTAGCAATTATAGAGATTACAATTATATACAGGGCTGTTTAGATCCTACTGATTTGCTATATCGTTGAATGTAAAAGAGAAACAGATGGAATTCACTTCATTGCTTATCACTAATGAAGTGCAATGCTAATGTTTTATCAATTTACCTACGTACTTCTCAAACAGTGCTCCTCTATGTCTTCATATCTTAACTTTGTACCATGTAGAAAACATACTTGTTATGGTGCATCAATAGACCAAGCACTATGTAATTCAACTTCAACACCGTTACCTAATCAACTCAAACTCCTCAAATTCTTTTCGGGTGTTGGGTGCCTTCAACAAATGTTAGGGTGCACATAGTAGAAACTAACTTAACGAAAGCCCTTCGTCACCATTAAGGTCCAGAATTTTGCTTCACAAAGACCAGAGATGAGCATAATAACATTTTCAATTTTTTAAAATTTTTTATTACGTGAATTTTAAGTTAATTAACTAACTGGCTCTACATATGAGCATAATAACTTTTTTTTTTTTTTTGAATCTATCAACACGACGGTATCTTCAAAGACTTTTTAAGTCCAGAGACTAATCTGTGCCGGGAAATCATGTGAAAACGCTTCCTCCCCTCGACTAATAAAAATAAATTGAGATTTAAACTTCAATTAATATCAGGGATTCGAACATAAATATAAGGAATTTTCACACAAAACTTCTTACCAACCCGAACTCTTGTGTGGTGGTTAGATGAGCATAATAACTTAATAAGCTTCATCCCTAAATATAACCGTCAAGCCCGCCAAAGGGCGGTTCCAGCTGTCAATGCCCACGCCCTTAAACCCAGCCGCGTGTCCCTCACGCTCCTTCCCCCTAAAAACCCAGAAATATCAGAGACCAAGGCCCAGAATATCAAAAATGAGATTCAAAATGGAGGCGGAGACGTTGACCCTGTTCCTGGTCAACCTGGCCGGAATCATGGAGCGAGCCGACGAGTCGTTACTTCCGGGAGTCTACAAGGAGGTCGGTGCGGCTCTCCACACCGACCCGACTGGGCTCGGGTCGCTCACTCTGTTCCGGTCCATGGTCCAGTCACTCTGTTACCCCATCGCTGCTTACCTGGCCGTGCGTCACAACCGGGCCCACGTCATCGCCCTCGGCGCGTTTCTCTGGGCCGCCGCCACTTTTCTCGTCGCGTTTTCCTCCACTTTCTACCAGGTAATTCGCATTTCTTGCTTTACCCAACAACAAAAGTTACTGTCTTGATCTGATCTTATGTTAGGTAATTCCTCGTTGTAATTTCAGTTTCTGGGCTGCCCAATTCAGTAATTTGATATTTGTTTTATGCTCTGTAAGTGACTAAAGTTAGTATTATTTATTGGGATTCGTGTACATTAATGTGTCAATACAACAAGTAAACTAGTTTAGTCTGATCTTAGGTGCTGTTTATAAGTATAAGTCAGTTTTATATTTGGTAACATAATATGTCAGTAGTTTTTTGAAAAAAGTATGAGTTATTTTTAATAGAAAATGAGAAGCTGCTCCCACCCTAAAAATATAAGTTAGTTTTTACTTAAAAGCCCAACTGCACCAAACCCACCCTTAGTCTATGATCGTAGAATTTTAGCTTAAATTTGATGTAATATTATTATACATAGCGTTGGGACGTTGGTTTATAGAGTTTTGAGTGATCAGGTGGCTGTATCCAGAGCTTTGAATGGGATTGGCCTTGCTCTAGTTGCTCCTGCTATGCAGTCACTTGTGGCCGACTCAACTGATGACAGCAGCAGGGGTACGGCTTTTGGGTGGCTACAGCTAACTGGCAACTTTGGTTCGATAATTGGTGGTCTTTGTTCAATACTGATAGCTCCATTGACGATAATGGGAATCCCTGGTTGGAGGATTTCCTTTCATCTTGTTGGACTGATTAGTGTTCTAGTGGGTGTTTTAGTCCGCATATATGCAACTGATCCACATTTTCCAGAGGGTGAAACAACAAAAGAAAGCAATCAGGCTCCTAGTAGAACATTTTTTTCGGAAGTTAAGGAGCTGGCTAAAGAAGCTAGGTCGGTTGTCAAGATTCCTTCTTTCCAGATTGTTGTGGCACAGGGTGTTACTGGCTCGTTTCCTTGGTCAGCATTGTCATTCGCGCCAATGTGGCTGGAACTTATTGGATTTTCTCATGGGAAATCAGCTTTCCTCATTGCTTTGTTTGTGATCGGTGGCTCTCTTGGGGGTCTCTTTGGAGGTAAAATGGGGGATATTTTATCGGTGCGTTTTCCAAATGGTGGAAGGATAATTCTAGCACAGATAAGCTCAGCATCTGCGATACCTCTCGCAGCAATTCTTCTGCTCGTATTGCCTGATGATCCATCCACAGCTGTCATTCATGGTTTAGTTTTGTTCATCATGGGATTCTTAATATCTTGGAATGCTCCAGCTGCAAACAAGTTAGTCTCTCAAACCTATTTTCATCTAAAACACAGCATCTAAACTATGCATGAATCATCTGATAATGTGGCTAGGCTTTTGATTTCGTAATAAACACAATCACTTCAATATCTGAAGAACATATATGGTGACTCATACGTTGCACCGGTATCACAAGTAACCAAAAAGACAGGTTATTGTTGGATGTCAGTAATTTTGCATATCCATTATAATAAGAAAAAAGTTACGGCACGTACTTCCAAAGATATAAGAAACGATAGTTTTGTGTTTAGTGTCTCTTATATTTTCCTGGAAAGCAAGACACTACTAATGTGTCGATGATATTTTCCATGCAGTCCAATTTTTGCTGAGATAGTTCCTGAGAGATCCCGAACAAATGTGTATGCTCTGGACAGATCTTTTGAGTCCATACTCTCATCATTCGCTCCTCCAGTAGTTGGGATTTTGGCACAGCACGTTTATGGTTATAAACCAGTTGCCGCAGGGTCTAGTGCATCTGAAGAGATTGCCACAGATAGAGGGAATGCTCTATCATTGGCAAAGGCATTGTACACAGCAATAGGGATTCCAATGGCTCTATGTTGTGTTATCTACTCATTCCTGTATTGCACCTACCCAAGAGACAGGGAGCGTGCTCGAATGGAGGTTTTAATAGAATCAGAGATGCAACAAATAGAACTAGAAAATTCACCTAGAGGAGAACTTTCACAGATGCGGTTTCCCGAGTCAGAAGAATTATTTGTGAATGATAGAACTGTCATTGATATGGAGTACGAGGGTGAGAAAGGGCTTGTTGGTGATGCTGAGGATGATGAACAGGCATTGCTGTACCGCCAGTTGACCTTCGCCAATATGAGCCGGGAGTAATCTAGCAAGCAGACAATGGCTTTCATACACATTGCTCATAGCTTTCAATGGGTATCGATTACAACACACTTCTCACAATAGACTGAACATTAAAACTCCATTCAAGCACATCCAGAGATCTCACATGTCCAGAGGCAAAATGTCCATCCAAAAATTGATCTGCACACACATTTTTTTAATGGTTTTTTCAGGAGTTTTAAGATTTAAGCACGTCTTGGTTTTTCTAAGACTGTGCTTGTGACTTCTTTTCTTTCTTTGTTCTTTCAGTGTGGAAACATATTACAAGTGCCACAGTTCAACATGGAATGAGCCCTCTTGTCATAGTTGCCTTGTAAATACAGTTTGTTTTCCTGAACCGTCCCTTATGTTTTATGAAAGGAATCAAGGATACAACTTCACTGAACAAAGTTTTGGAAAAATGCTTGCTTTCAGTACAGCCTTGTAACTATGACTGGTATAAACTTTGATATACTTTCGTATATTTATAAACTTGGTTCCAGACTGAAACCTCATTTACTTACAAGAATCGAGGTGTCATATCATCCTTTTGGTATGGTACCTATAGTATCATTGTTTCTTTATTACAATTTCAGAGAACTTTTAGAGAAACACATCTCACATCAAATGCCTACTCCCTATACAACCCTATACAAACTGGGGAGATCCTCGCGGCAAAAGAATGCTGATTTATCTTGGTTTTGTGGCAGAGATCATAACAAACAACCGATTCCTCACAACTGTAAAACCTACTAGCCCACATGCTGTACATATGTCTTCTAACTGACCTTCAGATAGGAAAATTTGGCCGCCTGAGACTTGCCTTGCTCTCTACAACAATAAAAAGGGCATAAGCTACGAATTAACAAAAGCCAAATCACATGCTTTGCAGTAAGTAATATTTAGATGAATCACATTCAATACATTCAAATGTCCTGTATAAACTGAAGGTCTTACAAGGTTTGGAAAATTTTCTTCTTGTTATTTAGTCTCAGAAATAACAAAATGATAGACAACATAACTATCAACAGACTAATAAAAGAACAACAATTTTGTGAGGGAAACCAAAAAAAAAGAAAGAAAAAACATAAAAACAGTTTCAACTATAAAGAGAAAAATCCTAAACACTGCTGGTTGAGAGTTTAAACGAAATACCTTGGTTCCTTCCCTCAAAAATGGGACAAAGGCAAAAGGACCATCAAGTATGTAAGTTGTTGCAACAAACACCCCACCAGGTCGCAGTACTCTGCTAATTTCAGCAACCTACAAAACCACCGCTGCCAAATTACTCAGAGAAAATACTGATTTCTTTACAATTTATTTTAATTTAAGTTTTTTTGAAGGGAGGGAGGAATTGACATTAATAAGAATAAGAAATTAGATAGTCAAGTTCCATTTAGCCAACTCTTCCTTAAAATGAAGTCTGCAATTTGCACCTTAATATGTAGATATTAGTACTATCAGTTACATATGCATTGAAAGAATTTGCGCTAAATGTTTGCATTGGGGCTCATCTTCTCTCATGTTTCCAGCACTATCTTTATAACATCAATTCTGAAAAGTGGTAAACCCATTTTATGTTTCCGTTGAAGACAAACACTACGAATATGTGAGGAAAAAAAAAAAGGAATAATAGAGGAAATGTCAAATCACAAAAAAAATTAAAATCTTTACTTCAAAAACAGTAAAGGAATTGGAAGCTTTGCCCCCCTCAACACAAGGCCAAACTACTACGAAAAAAGATCTAGACATAAGAAGTCATTTAAATACTAGAAAGTATCTCGTTAAATATGCTCTTTTCATTAACTTCTATAGAAAAATCAATCATTATTTATCACCATGTGCATGTACATGTGGTCACTTCACTGCTGCCTGGTTCATGAAGATATATGCCTTACAAGTGCAACAGCAAGCGGAAACAATTAGCCAACACCATGCATACATAAATACTTACAGCTCCTGTTGGTGAAGGCCAACAATGTAGGGCAGCACCAGCATGCACCGCATCAATAGAACTGGTAGCAAACGGAAGCCTAGAAATATCAGCCCTGACCAAAGTTATGTTCCTGAGGAAAAAGAAGATCATGCATAAGTTATAAATAATAGTAACAATAGTGGAAGTAATCATAGGATTTGACACTTCAGGGTCATTCAAATGGTAATGCAAAATTCAAATCCTGTACTCTTTGGGAAAGTTCTCTTCCTTCTCAATGAACTCATAGCACTGCTTCAACATATTTTCTGAGTAGTCCAGAGCAACAACATGAGAAAACAATCCACTCTTGGAGAAAAGTCTAGAAAATAACCCACTCCCACAACTAGCATCAATGATGCTTCCACCCAACACTGGTTTTAAGTAATCCTTAATCAACTCGAACTGCAGCCAAACTATAACACTGTTAACAACTCAACTCGGTCAGCATGTCAAATCAAGTACACAATCGGAAATGGATGATTTGTATTTTCAGCATTTCAATACGTCACAACCCCTTATTGGCCGGAAGAAAGAAAGAAAGAAAGAAAAAAAAATTGCAGAAGCAGGACTATTTCATCTGGTTTCCATGTACTGACCATAAAAAACTACCCTTCTTCTCTTTTCCCTCTTTGTCTTATAATTTATGTAACTGCCATTGGTGGTGGGATTTCTTATTTATATGAATACACTGACCACTGGAAATAAAGCCACACTGGAAGGCAAATCATCACTTCAAACAAAAAAACTAACAAAATTAATTAGGTCTCTATGCAAATCCAATACTCCAATGAAACTTTCAATAGCGCGTGCACACACACACACACACACAAAAATTTAAAACACATCACCTCTGGCTCAGGCCCAGGGAAACCACCCCATGCTGAAAAGCTTTGACGCCAGCCCCTCTCATAGAGGAAAGATACCAATGGAGTCCTGATCCAACAAAACGTTTTTAGATATGGCAGGTGAATTCCATTGAACTAAGGCATGCTCTGTCCGTGCCATAGAGATTAAAATTAACAACTTGATCAACATAGATGGTTATATACGCAGGAATTTTTGTTTGTCTGTTCAGAGTATAAATATCATATCACTTCACTGTCCTCATTCCAAATTCCTTCATGAAAATTCATGCATATACGGTATACCAATTTAGTACCTGAAAAACTCCGTGGAAGCCGGCATTGATTCACCATAATTCTTGGCGCCGCTTGCCACTGTGAGGTCCAAATATGTGTCATTGGCCAAATAAGTCTTCTTGCAAGTGCTACATTCAAAACTAGACCCAGAAGCAGAGTCACTGCAAATCCAAACGACAACCACACAACCATTATCGAAACAAAATGGAAGCACAAATCACAAACTCCCATCATTGGTAACTTGAATTAGACATTAGATTCAAGTGACTCGTACCCATTTGATGAAAATGGATCAAAGCATATAGGACAAGCTAACAGGTCGTTGCAGACAGTGGCCTCATTCTGAACCTCAATTGGGTCCTATCATTCATATACACAAGAACAAGAACCCAAGAAATTTATCAAATTTCAAAACCAAAAAAGCTCAAAACTTTGAGCATAAACCTCAACTGGGTCCTAACCATTTTATACACAAGAACAGAAACCCAATCAATTTACCAACACCCAAAATCAAAAAGCTCAAAACTTTACAATTCTGAGCTTAAACTGAAACTGGGTTTTTCAATTCAGACTGATTTGCATTGAAAAGAAGGCTTAACTTACAGATGGGGTGGTCTCGACGAAGACAGTGGAAGAAGCTCGAACAGTGATGGCCGGAAATAAAGTGGAGCGTTTGAAGTCAATGGTGAAAGGGTTATTGAGCTTGAACGAGTTGAGCCTCGAGTTGCCGAGTTGACTCGGGAGAGAGATGAGGGTCGTGGTCGCCAATGCCATGAGCTCTCTTGTGTGGTTTTGGTTTTTGGGAGTGGCTTGCTAAGGGCATTTTGATTTTGATTAAACTAAGTTTGGCGGAAGATTCAGACAAATTTTTTATTTTTAAAAGATAAGAGCTATTTTGGGTGACTTGGTCCCAACTCTTGTCACGATTGCACGAGTTGAGATAAGATATGCAAAGAGTCATCATCTTTGTTATGAAAAATAATCGATGTCATTGAAACACTACTAAAGAGTAAAGAATTACATAACCTAGATTCTGAAAATAACATACTGCTATGCCTTATTGGCCCTAAACCGTCACAATGAACTAATGCAAAAATTGATTCTGCATGTGTTTACAACAAAAAGCTAAAACTGAAAACATGAAAACAAAACTAAAAGACAAACAATACAATACGATTTTGAATAAATAGATTAGGCGGTAATTAGACCATGTTCTCAGCTGGTTGCAATTCAATGGCAGGCAGCTGCTTGTCCTCAAGCTCTTCATTATTTGGTGTGCCTTTGCGGTATTTCATCCAGATTATCAATTGAATCGCTCCCAAAATCGCACCGAGACCGTTGCTAACCAGAATAAAGTAGTCTACATTCTGTATAAGAGCATAGGTTGTCCAGCAAACACCATTCAGAAAGTTGACGAGAGAGAGCAACGGTGTCATGTATTTCGCACTCTTTGTCTTGATGACGTCCTTCAAGATGAACAAAGGAGACATATACATGATGATGTTGAAAACATCACAGAAACAACCAACTACGAAAGCCCTCAAATGTCGATTCGTAAACATCTTGTGCTCTGGTATCGCCAACATAGTTGTAGCCACAACTGCCCCGAAGAACAATAGTTCGCCCCCAAAGAGTTTAGCGACCGTCTTTCGTCCTTTTGTCTGAGCACAGTAGAAGTAAATGGCTAGATATACGAGCTCAATGATCAGCCCAGCTCCATTAATGGTGACAACTAATATACTGTTTGGATTCACGAATGGCATTCCGTAGTAGCACCATAACAAACAGTTCAACACGGTCGCAATGTAAGGTTTTGCATCAAAACCTTCCACATCTTTTTTCTTCCATATTTTTCTAAATGTAGGGATTGGAGACAGGAAAAGTCCTCCCGAAATTACGTTCCCCACGATACCCACAACCAACCTGGTACTATGTGCGTTCCCCATCTTTGACAAGAGAATCAAAAAAATATATGTATGTGTGTTTTTTGAAAGTAAGAATGAGATGCCGAGTAGTGAGATGAATGAGATTTTGAAGAAATGAAGGCTGCTAGCCTGCTATTTATAAGAGAATTAGTAGTTTCTAAATGAAGCTCTGTATGTGTTCTACTAGTAATGGGATTCTCATTCAAGATGTAATGAGATTCTCGTCATATCAGTAATGGGACTCCTTGTCCTAGTAGTAATAGGATTCATGTTCCAGCAGTAATGGGATTCACTTTTTATGAAATCAACAATCAGTCTGGCCCTTCATTATTGGGAAACATTAGACTAAAACCTAAATGAGTAGTACAAAAAAAAAAAAAAAATTCTTTTTTAAGATAAACTCACTCTTCTTTTCTTTCAATCTACACCCAATATTTATTATATTATCAGCATTTTCTATAATTATCAAATTTTATTTTCTTTGACTTTACCATTTTGTCCTTCATTTGAAAAAATAAAATATCTCTCTTTAAATCTAACTTGATTTCAATTTAAATTTCATGCTGAAGATTAGTTTTGATAATAACTTTATCATAATCAATTTCATTTCCTTAAATTTATCTTTGCTTCATGATACTGACATGAATATACACATTATATATAAAAAAAATTACAAATAACTACACTTTTGAGCTCATAATTATCAATAACAACTTTGTTTTTAAAATTGTCACTAGCAAATTTCTATTCATTTAACTAACAGATTCTGTTAAATGGTAATTATGAAATTGTCCTTTTATTTTTTTTTACAACATTATTGAGGGTCAGTAGCATTACGCAATTTACTACTGATCCTTAGTATAATTAACATTCAAATAGTTTACAAAGTTAGTTGAATACTAGTGATCCTCATAAATATTGTGCAATGTTACTGACGCTCAGTATGATTAACATTCAAATAGTTTACAACAATTGGTGGAATACTAGTGATCATCATAAATGCGTAATGGTACTGACCCTCAGAAATGCGTAATGGTACTAACCCTCAGATGTATCGTAAAAAAGGTAATTTTGTAATTTATGGATTAACAGATTCTGTTAGAATTTGATGGAAACTTGATAGTGATCATTTTAAGAAACAATCTTGCTATTGGTAATTATGGGCTGAAAATTGTACCTGTGTACAAACCCTATATATATATATATATATGCTAATTAGATAACCATTTCATTTCTTACACAAAACTCTAATTCTTGGCTTCTTGGCTTAAGTCAATTAGTCACGGTACTTCTTGCTCATATCTCTTAATAGTTGAAGAATAGTTTGGAGATAAAATCAAGAAGTAGGAAAGAGTATAACAAATGTTTATGTTGAGTGTTCCTCATTATAAGGTACATATTTTCTTTTTAAATTATTTTGTCTTCTTTATAGGTGTATTTTATTTTTCGAACATATCTCTAGAATAAGACATTAAGAAATTACATATATAAATAATATACATTTTATCAAGGTATTAAAAAAAACTCAACTCCTACAATTTAGGTACTAATTTATTAAATTCCTACATGTCAGGTAATTCATCCAACTTCGATAAGTCAGGTATTTTATAAGTGTGGTGTAGTCGAATAAACCCCTATGTTAGGTATGTCATTAGTAAAATTAATTATACAAGCTAACTTCTTATAACTTACCTATATGATAGAATTTTTTTGAATCCAACATAAAGATACGCAAAATTAACGTAGAAATATTAGTTTTTTTTTAACTTGGAAAAATGACAAAAAAAGAAAATAAAATAAAATAAAAAGAGTCAAGAGTGCATGACTTTAGCAAGTAGTAATATCAATAACAATATTAAAGTTTGGAGTGATTACAAATCTATAATTACAATATTGTTGTAGGAGAAATAGATTGATAAATCTCTCTGTGTTTATTCATTGATAAGGAGGCCTTTATATAGGCATTACATCAAGTATCCCTGGCGAACAGGGATTCCCTATCTAATAGAGTATCTAGACTACAAGTCTTATTAGGACAAGACACACCACAGAAGTTACGGAGTTAACCTTCCTTGAACACTCCCCCTTGTGTCGCGTCCTCAATGGTGCATGAACCGTTGCCTCGTTAAAACCTTTGCCAGCAAACAAAAACCTCTTGGGCAAAAATAAAAGCATGGTCTAAGGAAAAAGAGTACAACGCACCAACTACAAGTATGTGAGACATGCATAACTAGGCTCCCCCTGAAGTCTAGATGAGAACTCCCCCTGATAGTCAATCAGTCTTTGAGTTCGGATAAGCGACACATTCCAATGCGCTTTACATGCTTCATAAATGTAGATTTAGGTAGAGACTTGGTGAACAGATCCGCTGCATTTTCTTCTGAGCTGACTTGCTTCACTTGAATATTCAAAGTCTCTTGCTGCTGCTGATTGTAGAAGAACTTAGGCGAAATATGTTTAGTATTGTCACCCTTAATGTATCCCAACTTCATCTGCTCAATGCATGCTGCATTATCTTCAAATATGCAAGTTGGTCCCATCGTAGTAGACTCAAGTCCACTAGACTCTCGAATGTGAGATATAACTGAGCGAAGCCAAATACATTCTTTGACTGCTTCATGTAGTGCAATAATCTCAGCATGGTTCGAGGAGGTAGCAACAAGGGTTTGCTTGGTTGATCTCCAAGATATCGCCGTATTCCCAATGGTAAAAACATAACCTGTTTGGGAACGTCCTTTGTGTGGATCTGACAAATATCCAGCATCAGCAAATCCTACCATCACATCATTTGGTGTATCTGAGTAGGAGGGGGTATCGCCAAAGCCGTATCGGGACCACGACTTAGCATCCGCGGGTCCGGATAAGTTGGCGGATATGTCTGCAAGATGGCGGATGGATGAACCAAAGCCAGTCTTGGCGGATATGGCTGGCGGATGGCAATCCGAGCCATGGTTTGTGCTGTTAGATGCAAGAGATCGACTAGGTGTCGAATCCTGATGAGTGTATCGATAGTACAAGCCCATGTCAAGGGTTCCTTTAAGGTATCGGAAGATGTTCTTGATTCCAACCCAATGACGTTGTGTTGGCGCAGAGCTAAATCTAGCTAACAAGTTCACAGAGAAAGCGATGTCTGGTCTAGTACACTGAGCTAAGTATAACAAAGCTCCAATCGCACTAAGATATGGATATTCAGCTCCCAAGATCTCTTCGTCATCTTCTTTCGGACGAAAGGGATCTTTGTTGATATCCAGACTTCTAACGACCATGGGAGTGCCTGTAGGATGCATAACTTTGTCCATGTTAAATCGCCTGAGCATCTTTCGGACATATGCAGACTGGTGTATAAAAATTCCACCACTTCGGTGCTCTAGTTCTAAGCCTAGGCAAAACCGAGTCCTTCCCAGATCTTTCATCTCGAATTCGGATTTCAAATAGCTAGCGGTCTCATTGATCTCATTCAGAGTTCCAATGATGTTCATATCATCGACATAGACGGCTATAATGGCAAATCCTGAACTTGTTCTCTTTATGAACACACAAGGGCACAACTCATCATTCTTGTATCCTTTCCCAATCAAGTAATCACTTAACCGTGTGTACCACATCCTACCAGATTGTCGGAGTCCATATAGAGATCGTCTCAACCTGATAGCAAATGAACTTCGTGGTTTTTGCTCACTTGACTTGGGTAACGAAAGTCCTTCTGGCACTTTCATGTACATCTCCGTATCTAGGTCCCCATAAAGATACGCAGTTACAACATCCATAAGCTGCATATTGAGTCTCTCTGAGACTACCAAACTTATTAAGTATCGGAAGGTAATAGTATCCATGACAGGAGAATACGTCTCCTCATAATCAATTCCAGGGCGTTGAGAAAAACCTTGCGCCACGAGTCGAGCTTTATATCGCTGGACTTCGCCATTCTCATTGCGCTTTCTGACAAAGACCCATTTATGTCCAACAGGCTTCACGTTCGGCGGTATAGGCACAACCGGTCCGAATACTTGCCTTTTCTTTAGAGAGTCTAGTTCAGCCTGGATTGCTTCTTCCCACTTCGGCCAATCCGCCCTACGTTGACATTCATCAACAGTGCGGGGTTCCATATCGTCGTCGTCAATAACTTCTTGAGCAACGGCGTAGGCGAATGCATCATCGATATACATGGAATTTCTTTCCATCAGATTGTGCATGCATAAGTAGTTTAGTGAGATTTCCTTGTTCTCCAACATCAACAGTGAGTCTGAGGCGTCCCCCAGATGATTCAGAGTTGATTCTTGGACATAGGTATAGTCGGAGACAATCTCGTGTGACGGCGTCACAGTATCGATGATGAACGGATCGCTTTGTGCCTGGACACATGCCCTCTTTCTAGGTACATTGTCTTTGGAACCGATTGGTCTCCCCCTCTTTCTAGGAGGATCCGAAGTCGACGCCGGCTCTCCACTTGGAGGTGCCGAGCCTAGGCTGCCGATGGCACCTAGGGCTGCGGGTCCGAGACCGGCGGCGCGTGCTCGCGCACGGCGAGGAATGTTAAGCCTTGCAGGTACATTCGCAGCAGGTATGGTTGATCTTGTCACTTTCGCAATATCAGTAAAGGAGTCGGGCATCGTATCCGCCACCTTTTGTAGTTCTAATATGCGTTGTATTTCAGTCTCACACTGAGACGTACGGGGATCATAATGAGACATAGTGGGAGAGAACCACGTCAATTCCTGACGTTCATTTGGGACGGATGCGGCCCCATCTCCCCCTAACGGCGGGAAGGATGTCTCATCAAAGTGACAATCTGCAAATCTTGCAGTAAACAGATCACCTGTCATAGGCTCTATATAGCGGACAATAGTTGGTGCTTCATATCCAACATAAATAGCTGATCGTCGTTGTGGACCCATCTTGGTACGCAGTGGAGGCGTGATAGGCACATATACGGCACAACCAAAAGTACGCAGATGCGAAATATCAGGCTCGTAACCAGTTACCAACTGGTACGCACTAAATGGTTGGCTATCTGTGGGTCGTAGACGAATAAGCATAGCTGCATGTAATATTGCATATCCCCATGCCGAAACTGGCAAGTTTGTGGCCATGACAAGAGACCTAGCTACAAGCTGTAGTCTCTTGATAGCGGCTTCTGCAAGACCGTTCTGAGAATGAACGTGGGGTACGGGATGTTCAACTTCAATCCCAACTGACATGCAATAGTCATCAAAACACTTTGAGGTAAACTCTCCAGCATTATCCAGTCTGATGGACTTAATCGGATTGTCCGGGTGGTGAGCCCGAAGCTTAATAATCTGAGCTAGGAGTTTAGCGAATGCAGCATTCCTCGTGGACAACAACGCTACGTGTGACCAACGCGTTGATGCATCAACCAGAACCATGAAATATCTAAATGGTCCGCATTCTGGTGTTATAGGTCCACAAATATCACCTTGTATTCGTTGTAGAAACGGAATATTCTGTTTATTATCAATAGCAAAAGATGGTCTTGCTTGAAGTTTTGCTAGTGAACAAGCTTTACAAAACGAACGATGAGCATTAGACATCGCTACAGAAGCATGAGAAGCAGGAGGGGGCCGAACCTCTCCTTGGAAGCGAGAGGCGGCTATCGACGGCACGGCCGAACCGAGGCCGAGGCGCCCTCTGTGCTTTTGTGATCGGAAAAATGGATGACCGTGGGAGCATTTCAAAATACGGATCATCAGATCACGACCCGGATGACCGAGTCTATCATGCCAAAGCTTATAAGCATCAGAATCACATAATATAACAACATGAGATTCGTTGGCTCGAATGGTTGTGAAATACATGCCATTGCGAACTCGCTTACACTTCTCCACAATGCGAGTGCGCATAGATTGAGTGGAGGTGATCAACAGATATTCAGTTCCATCTTCAACATAAGTGCTGAGGTGATAGTCATTGTCACGCACATCCTTGAAAGCTAGCAAGGTTCTTGGCGCCTTAGGCGCATATAGGGCGTCCTCTACCCGAATCTCAGTGCCATTTGGCAGTAAGAATTGAGCAGTGCCACGGCCCTTAATTACGGGTCCAGTTCCTGTCATCGTAGATAACGACGATTCTCTTGGCGTAAAATCCGAAAACAATTGCCGATTTCTCAGAATCGTGTGAGTTGTTGCACAATCCAACAAACACTCAATCTCGCCTTGATACATCTACAAAAACAATGTAAATTGAATCAATAGTCTACTTTAGACTTTGGCGAACACTTTAAAGTAAGTGTACTGAGACAATATATCATCACAAAATGAAGTGCATTAAGGCCAATAACATAGCCATGGCAACGACAAAATTTGAGAGAAAGATATAAGCCGCATTTTTAATCACCGAGTATCACCATTGATAATCATAGCCTAGTTCAGAGATTGAGACCGGACACCGTCGTAGGTGGCGTGGCCGAGCCAAGACCGAGGCCAAGGCAAAGGCCGGAGCCAAGCCAAAGCCGAAGCTATGGTAAGGCCAAAGCGACCCAGAGGCCGAGCCGAAGCAAGGCGAGTGGTGAGAGTCGGTCAGGCATTGAGGCAATGCGATGCGACGGTTGAGCTAAATCCGAAGCATGGCGAGTCCGAAGACACTTCGTTGCCGAGCCATTGATGCAAAAGTTGCATTTGTTCGATAGGCTATCGATTGTTGGTTTCAAAAAAAAACGGATTCGGTGTTGAGCCAAGCTGGCGAATGGCCATGGCGAGTGAGGCCTAGCGAGTCGCGGCCAAGCGCTTATGGGCTTTGGCGAGCGAGGCATGGCGGATCGCAGCCAAGTTGGCGGATCGCTGATCGCGGATCTCGGATTAGTTGGCGAATAGCCATGGCGAGCGAGTCCTGGCGGATCGCGACCAAGTTGGCGGATAGCGGATCGCGGATCTCGGATCGCGGATCGTGTATCGCGGCTCGCGGATGGCATATCTCGCATCGCGGATGGCGTATCGCGGATCGCGGATGGCGTATCGCGGATCGCGGATGGCGTATCGCGGATCGCGGATGGCGTATCGCGGATCGCGGATGGCGTATCGCGGATCGCGGATGGCGTATCGCGGATCTCTCCTTTTGTCTTTGTGATTTTTCGGATATGAGTTAACATCACCAGAATTTTGGTGAACTCAAAATGATTATGCCATTGAGAATTGGACGCATTGAACCAATTTTGCTTTCAGGGATGTAAAAATCTCAAATCATTCGTAGAATAAGATAGATTTTATTGATGACAACTCAAAAATACATCAAGGTTGTTCTAAATAGAACGACTTATCGAACAAAGTCGTGATTTATTGACTATTCTGTCAAAATATCAATCAAAATCAAACTTGAACACGTATCTCATGACCTAAGTCAAATACTTATTCATAGTCTGGAGTATCATACTCCTGAGTCCTACGTTTCTTGGTAGGTTGGAAGTCATCGATGGCGAAGTTCGTATTTTCCTCATCGTATACTTCTTCCTTAAAGTCTCCTACATAGTGTGCTTCTTGTTCTATGTATTGTTTGTGTTTCTTGTAAGCGGCTTGAATATCTCTGCTTGCTATGCAATCGCGTTGGAGATGATTCGTAGAACCACATTTGAAGCAAGGAGCCGAAGCATTGTTCGGCGGATGGCCACCACGCCTGGGACCGGAACCAAAACTGTTCCTCCCTCTGGGAGCGGCGGCTCTGCCATCATCCCTTGTCCAAGAAAGCGGTCGGCCACGGCCGACGCCTCTTCTCCCTCCTCGTCCGCCACGTATTGCTCTTGGCGTACGTGGTGGCGGTGCTTGACGTTCATGAGGTTGATGCTTCTGCTTAAAAGCTTTACCACGGGCTTGATGAGATTCCGCAATGGATTTCGGTCCTCGAGGCCTCTTATTGGTGGTAAGAATCAACTCATGGTACCTCTCCTTTCTTTGAAGGACATTCATCAAATCACTGAAGGTTTTGATAGTGCCTTTCTCGCGGAGATCGCGGTACTGATGCGACAACATGGACGCAGATTCTGGGAACGTCGTGAAAGTCTTCTCCATCATATCATCATCGGTCTTTTCGACCCCACAAAAGCTCAAATCAGATTGCAAGTTTAGCATAGTCTGATGATATTCCTGGACGGAATCAAAATCCAGTAAGCGGATTTGCTCCCAATCAGACATGAGGTCTGGGAGTTGTGCGTCATGCACATTGTCGAAGCGGTCCTTGAGGATATCCCATAGCTCTTTGGGATCAGTTTTCCTCAGGTATTGCTTCTTGAGCGTTGGATGGATATGGCGCCTGAGAAACATCAGGGCTTGTGCTTTCTGTTCAGGAGAAGCGTGTAAGCTTTCATCCTCAGGAGGGTTGATGGTGGCAGTAAATCTTTTACCAATGAAAGTGTTCTCAACATCTGAGACCCACCTCTTGTATTCCTTGCCTTGGACATCCAAGATGTCAAATTCTGGACGCTGAGTGTCAGCCATCTACAGAACACAAACAGGGAGACGTTAGTATGTTTGAATACTAATCAAGTTTGATTGTTCTTTTAGAACAGTGCCAAGATATATCATGGTCACATAAATCGATGCTTAACGTGACTTCAAGTCACAATCGATATCTTCCCTTTGTTTTCTTTCCAAAAAAGAATAATACGTTATGGTTCACAGTGACATCACAGTCACAAGCATAACGGTGGCCGGTAACATCACAGTTACCCCAATAAACGTTGGCGCCGGGGTGACTAAATCCCCGTATGCCGTCCCGAGAAGCGATAGAATCGGGATGAAGAAGCAGGGACACGGAAAGGTCCCGGAAGAGAAAACAAAACCCAACTATTGAAATTTTCATAAGCGGGAACGTTTATAAAAATATTTACCTCTTCAAGAGAAGCTTGATCAAACGAAACTTGACTCTTGGGGAAGCTTGTTTTCTTCGATTTTTCTTGATTTCTTCTCAACCACGAATAAGGGTTCGCGGATCGCTTGCTTGGCTTGCGAGCAATTTTGATCTTCTGGCAGATGCGTGCAAAAAGTAGCACGCAAGGGAGAGCTGCTGGCGAGCGGGTTGTCTGCCTAGAGGCAGAGGAGGAGCAGTACTCGAAGGTACAAAGCGGCAGGCGAGCAGCGCAGATGCTGCTGAGAAGAGGCCGACGGTGCCGAAGGGAAGAATCGGCGGCCGACGGTAGGTTAGGGTTTCGGAAAAAAAAATCCGGAATTAGGGTTTCTAGGGTTTATTAGACGGGAGGCTAGAGCAATGTGCTGATAACGTGTTGTAGGAGAAATAGATTGATAAATCTCTCTGTGTTTATTCATTGATAAGGAGGCCTTTATATAGGCATTACATCAAGTATCCCTGGCGAACAGGGATTCCCTATCTAATAGAGTATCTAGACTACAAGTCTTATTAGGACAAGACACACCACAGAAGTTACGGAGTTAACCTTCCTTGAACAAATATTAGTTAAATGAATTTTAATCATACTGCATAATTAGATTCCAGAACGTAGCGCTGTCTTGCCTAGAAGACCTGCCGAACAAAATCTTCAAAAATCTCCCAAATCGTTCAACCATTATCAAGAAGCGATGGTAGGGCAACGATCTAGTGTTATGAGTGAGAGTGGTGTGTTGTCTAGGTGTGAGGACTCGGCGCGAGTTGATTTCGGGGTTGCGGGATAGACGGCGCTGCTCGATCATCATGTGTATCTTGTGGGTCAACTACTCGGCCAACAACATTGCTATCCGGGATTTAAACGTACGATTCCGACAATCAAGAGAATGAAGAAAAGTCTATCTATCCATGTCAAGCCCCGGTCCCAGCGTTGGTGAGGTTTAGGCACCCGGCGTCTATTCTGATGTGTGAGTTAAATGTTACAAAGCGGAATGTAAATAAAAATAAACACTAGCTTCTTTCTAGGCTCTTCACTCTAGGCTCGTTCGACACTTCGACTCAACAACTATTACACACTTCTCTTCAAAACAATAAGTAAATAGGTGGGTGAGCAAAACCACGCGCTTAGTGAGTAGATCATGTAATATGCTAGTGAAGCCATATCATTTTTTTACACAGGCTATATAATAGTATATCATATACACGTCGACCACAAACAATTCATCATATCACACAATCCATTCTCATTGGATATCCTTCAATTTAGTAATCACCACGGGCACCTAATGCACACAGCTTTATATATCTGTGTGACACATCTTTACTTCAGCATAACCAATCAAGAAATTCATATGTTACATGACACTCAAACAATGGATCCAACACCATAATATATATAATTATCACATATTTCACAAATAGACATGCATCACTTGAAAATAGAGAGATATTTTATAAATAGATCAAAATCATACTTTTCGACTATAAGCATATAAGAATATTTGAAACACAGTACATAAACCACTCACCTTGACATGCCACCTCATATTACCCATAATAAATCGAGACCGTAAAACGAGCTATCTAGAAAATACTGTTGGATAATTTCAACCATCATGGATAGAAAGATCGCGTCGATATGAACCCGTAATCACTCGCGAATTCAGAATCGGAGTTACGGATCAAAAGTTATTACATGACGAAAATTTAGACTAAGAAAGCTAGAGGAGAAAATCTAGAGAGAGAAAATTGAAAGAATTTTAGAGAGAGAAAGTGGTACTGACTAGATTGCGGAGGGTGATCTCTATTTATAGGACTCAAAATGCAACGTGTCACCATGCTATTGGTGACACATGTCAACAACACACAAGCTCATCACTACAAATGTGGCATGTGGCTGATGACTAAAGCTGATGATAACGTCATCAGCACCACTTGGCTGACATCAGCGTCAGCTGGACTTGATCTCCAAGAAAAGAATTAGTCAACCAATCAAATTCTGCCACGTCATCTTGAGGATATGATTTTCATTAAACTTTGAAAAATCGCTAAAAATAGCTCAGGTTTCTAAAAATTAACCGAAAAATACAACGAACTTGTAGCGACCTCTACTTTCTATTTCTCACAAGAAAAATAGAATTTGACTAATTAAAAAAAATGGGATATTACAATCCATGATGTGGGTGATCGATATTTATTCCAATTCGATCACATCTTGGATCGGAATAAGGCTCTCAATGGGGGCCGTGGTTTTACAAAAATACCATGCTAGTATTAAACAAGTACATGGGGAGAGTCCGACGGAGGAGGTACCCCTCTTTTCGTTGGAAGCTTGGGTTGTCATTCGGGGACTTCCTCTAAAGCTCAGGAACAAGCCGGCTTTGGTTGCAATTGGTGAGCGCTTGGTTATATTATTGATTTAGATCCTGTTGCTTTGATTCGAAAGAAACCGGTGCAACGAATCAAATTGGAATTCGATGTCCGTCGCCGGGTACGATCTTTGATGCAATTTGATTTTTGGTCTTCTGTTTTTATTGAAATTGACTTCTTCTATTTGAAAGTGCGTGGTTTTTGTCGTGTATGTAGTTTGATGCCATGGGTTGTGATAAGTTTTTGCTGAAAGAACTGGAGGAGATGCTCGTTTTGGGGCCTGATTCGGCATTTGCTAAATTAAGCATTAATGAGGAAGGGGATCATGCTAATTCAAGTATAGGAGAAAAATGGGACACAACTTTGGTTTCATGCCCTGGTCTGGGTTTGGAAAACAGGATTGCTAGCTCAGATTTGTTGGGTGCATCTCATGATGTACATGATAAAGAGATGGAGGTGAAGGAGATGGTGACACATGAGGTGCTTTCTTTGCCGATTGTGGAGCCGATTATCCTGTCGCTTTATGGTTTTACTTCTAGTTCGAGTGCACTGGCAACACTGATGAAGAATGGTGCTCTAGATCGATTGGTTGTTGATTCTGTTTTGCCGACAACAAGTACAACATGAAAGTCCTCCTTTGCTTTTGCTTCTACAACAAAGGAGGCCCCTCTGATTAATCTGCTCTAGAGAAATGCAGCTTCAGACAGGAAAGGACCTTGGAAAAAATATGTTCAGTCTTCTACTTCAAAGGAGAAAAGACTGAAATTTGTGGTAAAACATAATACTGGCAAACTGCTGATTTCACCTGTTTTTGTACAAACCCGTAGGCCTGGCAGAAGCACAATAATAAAGCTATAAAGAATACAGCGAGTATAGTGGTTCACCGTGCCATCGGAGGGCAAGGCTACGTCCATTTGGAATCCAGTAGGAATAGCCAATAAGCCATCGGGTTACAAGGATGGAGTGCCTTGGATCCAAGATCCTTTGTACTAAGGGGGAAGCCTCCTATTTATAGGGAAGGAAGGCTCCCTCCTCTACAATGTTTCTAATGTGGGATGCTTACTACACTATTACATAATTCCCTACTCACGAAGCCACTTCAGGCGCCCTGTGGCACTACTTCCGAGTGCGGCACCGGTGATGTGGAACAATGGAGATGTAGCCGGGGTGCTGGTCTACCCGCTAGATGCCGGAAGTAGGACCTATGATGCCGGTTGCACAGTCCACGAGGTTGCCGAACATGCTTGGCGGTGTACTATATGTACTGTCAACAAGTTCCCCAAGTTCCCGAGTAAGAGTGCAATCTTACTTGGGGAGTTAATCATCATGTGCCGCCAAGCGTAGGTGGTGACCGAGTCATCCCTACTACCACCAGTCCCCCAAGTCCCTAAGTGAGATTGGGCTCTTACCGGGCGTTCGAATGTCGAGTCCCCCAAGTTCGTGTTGGAGATGTGACTTGGGCGGGGGTGATGAGGTGCTGGGCGTGATGAGGTGCCCAAGGAGGATCCGGGTTTGACCGGTCCTGACTTGCTGAAGCCTAATCGGGCAGAGTTGGCGGAGCCGCTGCTGAACAGGACCGGGCCTGCTGAATCCGGGTTGACCCGCTGGCTGGGGTGACCCGCCGGATATGACCGGTCGGCTGAATCCGGTGTGACCCGCCGGATAGGACCGGTTCGGCTGAATCCGGGGTGACCCGCCGGATAGGACCGGTCGGCTGAATCCGGGGTGACCCGCTGGCTGGGGTGACCCGCCGGATGGGACCGGTCGGCCGAATCCGGGGTGACCCGCTGGAGGGGGTGACCCGCCGGATGGGACCGGTCGGCTGAATCCGGGGTGACCCGTTGGCTGGGGTGACCCGCCGGATGGGACCGGTCGGCTGAATCCGGGGTGACCCGCTGGAGGGGGTGACCCGCCTGATAGGACCGGTCCGGCTGAATCCGGGGTGACCCGCTGGAGGGGGTGACCCGCCGGATAGGACCGGTCCGGCTGAATCTGGGGTGACCCGCCGGATAGGACCGGTCGGCTGAATCCCCGCCGGATAGGACCGGTCGGCTGAATCCGGGGTGACCCGCTGGAGGGGGTGACCCGCCGGATAGGACCAGTCGGCTGAATCCGAGGTGACCCGCTGGCTGGGGTGACCCGCCGGATAGGACCGGTCGGCTGAATCCGGGGTGACCCGCCGGATAGGACCGGTCGGCTGAATCCGGGGTGACCCACTGGAGGGGGTGACCTGCCGGATAGGACCGGTCGGCTGAATCCGGGGCGACCCGCTGGCTGGGGTGACCCTCCGGATAGGACCGGTCGCCTGAATCCGGGGCGACCCGCTGGCTGGGGTGACCCGCCGGATAGGACCGGTCGGCTGAATCCGGGGTGACCCACTGGAGGGGGTGACCCGCCGGATAGGACCGGTCCGTGAACAGCCGAGGCTCTGACGCAGCGGTGCGGAACCGGGGACGGATCAGAGCACGGCGATTCCGTCCGGGCGTTCTGCCATCGGACGGATCGGGGAGCAAGGCGATTCCGTCCGGCCGTTCTGCCATCGGACGGATCGGGGAGCAAGGCGATTCCGTCCGGGCGTTCTACCATCGGACGGATCGGAGCACAAGGCGATTCCGTCTGGGCGTTCTGCCATCAGACGGATCGGGGCACAAACCCGTAGGTCTGGCAGAAGCACAATAATAAAGCTATAAAGAACACAGCGAGTATAGTGGTTCACCGTGCCATCGGAGGGCACGGCTACGTCCACTTAGAATCCAGTAGGAATAGCCAATAAGCCATCGGTTACAAGGATGGAGTGCCTTGGATCCAAGATCCTTTGTACTAAGAGGGAAGCCTCCTATTTATAGGGAAGGAAGGCTCCCTCCTCTACAATGTTTCCAATATGGGATGCTTACTACACTATTACATAATTCCCTACTCACGAAGCCACTTCAGGTGCCCGGTGGCACTGCTTCCGAGTGCGGCACCGGTGATGTGGAACAATGGAGATGTAGCCGGGGTGCTGGTCTACCCGCTAGATGCCGGAAGTAGGACCTATGATGCCGGTTGCACGGTCCACGAGGTCGCCGAACATGCTTGGCGGTGTACTATATGTACTGTCAACATCACCAAAAAAGAAGAGACTTGGTCATCCAAAGGGAGTAAAAAAAAACCTAAAGACTCTACACCACCGGAGTCAGTTAAGGGATCAGGGACAAATAAGAGGTTCTTTAAAAAGAAACCTCCTATAAAGGAGTTATTGATGGTGGAAACCTCTAATGGGAAAGCAAACAAGGAAGTGGCTCTGGTGGAACCTGAATAAGTTGTCATGGAGATAGACAAACCAGTGGTAGAGGAGGCTTCTCCTTCTACTACTAAGTTGGATTAAATTAAATCTGGTCACAGTGTCTGGAGTATTTGGTTATTACCATTTTCTACTGCTTCTGAATATTTTAACACTGAAGTTTATGTGCTTCAAACTGTGTTGAAAATGTAGGTGTTTTGGCTCTTTTAATCTAGGTTTAGGTTGGTGAGTTATGACATTACATAAATCTTCAAAAAAAAAAAAAAAACCCTAGCTCTCTAAGCGCTGCTCCCTGTGCGCCGCTCCTTGTGCTCCACCTCTGTGTGCCGCTCTTTATTCCTCTCTCTTAATTGATAGAGCCTACGCGCTGCTCCCTGTGCGCCGCCTATCAGCCTCCATCTGATGCCCTTATTCGTCGCTTTTGTCTTGATCTCTTATCTCCATTTGTAAGCAGTTCAACAGCGGACTCCTCATTCTTTTCCATCATGTCGCTTGACGATGACACTGCAAGTTTTGCAACCTCCCTTGCGCTAGCCAACGATTCTGTTCTTGACATCTCTAATCGTCCGAAGCAACCACGACATTGGGCCTCATAGGCAGTCAACAGTCTTATCTCCTGGCGAAGACGCTCACTCCGAGGCGGTGTACTGTCCCAGACTTGCAACGCACATTCTCCCGGGCTTGGATTCTTCATGGCAAATTTTGAGTGCAGGAGTGTCCGGATCGTCTGTTTGTGATTGGCTTTGATCTCAAGCGGGATCGCAATCGAGTTTTTTGGGGAGGACCATGGTACCATGATCAGGCTCCTGTACTTATTCTGGAGTATGATGGACTTACTCCAACTCAAGCCATCCCGATGGAGTCTCTCTTTTTCTGGGTAAGAATTGCTAACATCCCTCCAGTCAAAGAGCAACTTAATATCATTGAAGATGTAGATGTAGTTGCTGGTTCTTTCATCAAGCATGATGACCGGGAACGGAGATCAACAAAAACAGTGCGTGTTCGAGTTGAACACGCACAACAACATAGCAGTTCGGCCACAATCACAACTTATTTGACATTACACGGGTTTCCAAAGAGACCATTGAAGAAGGATTCAAAAGATATCAAATCTAAAAGAAATAATGACAGTATGCAACCATAACAACTTCAAACTTAAGATGGGGCACCCAGTCTAATTGCATGAACTCATACCTCATATCAAGTTCATGCTAAATTAATCATTCTCATGAAAATACATCGCAATAATCAGGCCAAGTACATGCTCATATAATAACATTCCTACCAAATTTTAACCAAAACGGGAAAATTATCTCTTAATCAAAATCGAACATAAAACTACTGCTCAGCACTAAATAATTTAACTCCGGAAAATCTTTATAATTTGACCACTACTCAAAAAGCACAAAATTCTCCAGATCAAAATGCACACACATGAGAACATAATACCGAAATTTTTGGTCAACGAACCCTGAGCCTTACCAAGATTCAAACTCAAAACTACTCAACTGCACATTGCGAAAAATTTCAGCACAACACACTTACTCAAATGCCAATAATACAAAGCAAATAATTCTTACCAAAATAAAATTTCAGCGACAGATAATCCGCAAAAATTATTATCCATATCTTGATTAAATCCTAATTCTTCCCCCACAGCTAAATTCCTGGGATCATATCCCCGCTTTGATACCAATTGAGAGGACCCATCCCAAGATTTCCCTCGGAAATCCGAAACAGGTCTAAAATATAATCCATTATCCAACAAAAACATCTCTTTGCTCCCATACCGCAACCTCCCACCCACTGGGAACAATGACTAACATAATTAACGATTTAAATCAAGTAATATTTTGTTTTATATTCAAAACATTATACTTTTAAAATCGAATAATAATGTTTCACGATCAATCCCATTGGTCACATAAAACCAAGCCTCATTGTTTCGGGAATTTATGAAATAACAGAAAGTCTCATAAGAGAAAATATTCCCGAAACTCAAATAATATAAAATCATGACCAATCCCATTGGTCATATAATAAAATAGGGGAAAACTTCATTACCACCATTTAATATTAAGCCTCCCAGGCTAAGGGTTGAGCCTCCAAGACTCTCAATAGCGTCCCATGCTATGCCTGTACACGTCGACCACCTAGCGTGAATCTGACCTATATGGTCAAGTCGCCACCTCGCATGGGATCAGGCGACTATGCTAGCTAGCATCAATATATGTTGAGCCTCTAAGACTCTGTAGCGTCCCACGCTAGGCCTGTACACGTCGACCATCGAGGTGAATCTGACCTATGTGGTCAAGTCGTCACCTCGCATGGGATCAGGCGACTATGCTAGCTAACATCAATATATATATGGACCCTGATATGGTGAAAATCAGAAAGTACGTTTCCCCTTATATGAAATAAATCAGTACGGTCTCCGACCGTACATCTAAAGCTTATAAATATCATAAATATAATAATAGCCTCCAAAGATATACATATATACTGACATGTCCCACATGTCATAAAATAATATCGAAAAATTGAAAAAATATATACATAACATCGACATGTCTCACATGTCGTGAAATCATAATATAATTTAACAAATCATATTATTTCCGGAAATCTCATTTTCGGGTAAAATTATGTATTATACAAAGTAGTAGAAAAATATATGTATATATACATACCTCAAATCCATATTTTCCTTTAAATATTAAATAAACAAATTCTACAATCAAATACTTTCAATGATTCACAACAAGCTCACGAAAAGCATTTAATTAAAGTAACTTCATTTCAATAAAATATTTATGCATGCATCATTTCAAAATAAAAATCAATTCGCTATATACCCATTTTTCATAGAAATCATTCTGTATATAACAATAATTATACTAGAATTTACTCTCGTATTTAATAATAATACAAGGAGGTTTACTCACCTTAATTTACCAGAGATGGTAATTATCCATTCCGGGTCAAGTCGGATTGCTGCAGGATCGCGTCGGATCGAATCACTGAAGTTCCGAAATCGGGTCGAACTCAGGTCAACACCCGGTCAACGCCTGGTCAATGGTCAACGTCCGGTCAACAATCTGGTCAACGTGGGCCGGGTCAACGTGGCCGGGTCGGGCCTGAACTGGATCGGATGAACATGGGCCGGGTCGGGTCTGAACCGGGTCGAATCAAGGTGGGCCGGATCGGGTCAACTCCGGGTCGGGTCGAGTTGGACCCGGGTCGAACAGTGGAAACGGGTCGGCTGGGATCGATTTTCTATCCGATCGATCGAGCGTCAATCGGCAAACCATCTCCACAGAGTGGAGCGCACGGCCGAGACGAGCAGATCGATGTGTGGCTCGAGCCAAGCGCCGCCTTTCTCCGCCGCGTACGGTGGTCGGCACCCTAAACTCTCCCCCGGGCTGAGCCTTGGCTCGAAAGGCAGAGGAAAGAAAACCCGGTCAAGCGGTGGGTGGCGCTTGCGCCGTGGCGGCCGGACGACGGAGATCGGGGCCAAAATCAAGGATGAACAGTACCCGAATCAGGAGAGGGGTGAATAGTAATTTTGCTACAGTAAAAGTAAATTTCCAAAAATGGAAACTTCCCCTCCTTTCTCGAAAAATTTCTCCTTTTATAGTAACTTTTCCGAAACAGTAAATAATTTCAACAGAACATAACTTCTTCATACGATACCCGTTTCTTGCGTGCCACGAGTCTACGAACTCGTATCGTCGCACTCTACAACTTTCGTGAAGGAAACTTTTCAAAAATTACAACGGATCACAACTTAAAACGTTCTTCGAATTTAACTTCCGGACACACTTTCGTTGTCGCGTGACAACTAAAATAAAAGCGTACGAAGTTCCAATACTCGTAATTCATGCTTCTAGTAATTATAAGAAATTTATATAATTAACACTAATAAAATCGGATTTGGGATGTGACAACGTGTGACTATGTTAGTCATCCCGTTGGGAAGGTATCTGAAGTGCAGCAGGAAAATCTTTCTTTTGGAAATATGTCTGGTGTTACGTCGTTTGGAAATGGTATGTTCTCAACTGGCACCTTTTGTTTCAAAGGAGGTAATTCTTCCTCTGCACCATCTATCTCCAAAACGGTTTTTGATATTGTCATATCGAAGTTTCGTAAGCCAGTGGTTATTAGAAAAGAGCTATTTGCTGGTTCAGATGGTGATCGAGCCCTAATCCCTATTGATACCAATATTGTAAGCTCTATGGATGTTGTTGTTTTATCTGTTGTGAAATTTTTTGACTAACAGCTCAATATACCTAGTTTGGAGTTGATTGATTCAGCTATTATAGTATCTGATGTTGCTAAAAATAATGGCGGTATTACAATTGTTTATGCACCTGTTGTTACTGATGTTGCTGATAACAATGGTGGTAGTGAGATTGTATTTGTAACAATTGTTACTGAGGTTGAAAAAACAGCGTCTCTGCCGGCTGACATTGGCAATGTTGATACTACTGCTATGGATGCAGCACCGGACTTGTTGGTGGTTAACAAACCAGCTGATATGTTAACTACTGCACAAAATCCTGGGCGCACTACTGAGCAAAAATTGGGCTGCTCACTAACCAAACCAATCACATATTTTGGATATCGTACAAATCAGCAGCAGGTTCACAAATGAAGCAAATATCTTGCTCCGCAACTCTCTGCCAAATCCCTAGGGCTGGTTCAAACTCAAACTGGTTTGAGACTGAAAAACAACGCAGCCTCTGGTGTAGTGGAAAAGAAGAAGATAGGTCGCCCACTTGGCTCAAATAACAAAAATCCTATCAAAAAGAAAGCTACAACTGTTGCTGCTGCTGCAAAGGTTTATGGGGCTGAGGTGCTGTCTTACCTCTTTTCTGGTCACCCTCCAAACCCTACTGGTAAGGGCAAGGAGCAAATTTAGATCGAGCAACTAGTAGTCTTATCTATCCACCTCAAAATTTACGAAGTAGGACGTCAATTTCTCGTTTTAAGTAGAGCTCTTTTTCGCATAAATCGTGATAGTTGGAAAGTTGTTCCCTTGAAAAATGCGCTCTTTCTCTCTTTTCTTAAGAAAGATTTTTCTTTATTTTTGCCTATTACAATGTCTTGTCATACATTGGTAGTAGGCATACTTTAATAAATGAGCGTGATTTTATTCAATGATTAGACCTAATCTATGTATTGTTGTGGTTTGTCCAACAAACTTTTTATCTACACCTGGTCGGTAGAGGGAGGATATGTAATGGTCTTTTCTGGCCTGAGTTTTAATATAATCAACTTGATTTCCTAAAAAAAAAAAAAAAAAGTTGGTAAGTTATTAGAGATAACTTTATTGTCAACCATATGAGTGTGTTATCTTTAAACTGTTTACTGAATATGTAGTAACCCGATTTTATCGTTTATTTACTTGTAATCTTCTCATAATTAGTTGAAGGATGTTTTATGAGAATTGGCAATTCGTGTGCGGTGTATTTAATCGTTGCGCGACGTTGGAAGTGATTTCGAGATTTATATTTTTGAAAAACGTTAAGTTTCAATGGGTCAAAAGTTGACTTTTTGATTCGTTATGTTTTTCGAAAAGTTCTCCTCGCGAAAGTCGTAGAGCCCGACGATACGAGTTCGTAGACACGCGGCACGCGTGAAACGAACGTCGTATGAAGAAGTTACGACATGTCGAACTTATTTCCAAAATCAGAAATTGCTATAAATAGAAGGAAATTTCGGGTAAAAGTCAGAATTTCCTTTTTAGTCCGTTTTACCTTTTACTGTAGCAATTTTCACTGTTCATCGTTTCCCCCCAAAAAAATTACTGTTCCTACCGGTCAAACCACCTCCGATCTCCGTCGTCCGGCCGCCACGGCGCAAGCGCCACCCACCGGTCGGTTGGGTTTTCCTCCCTCTTCCTTTCCAGCTAAGGATCGGCCGGAACCGACGCCGGAGCAAGATGCAGCGGAGCTCGAAATCTCCTGCCACCGTTCACGGCGGTGCTGTAGCCGCACCAGGCGTTGCCAGCGCTCGAGCCACCCGTCGATCGACTCCTCTCCTCCGTGCGCTCCTCTTGGTGTGGGTGGTTGTCGCCGATCGTCGTTTCTTGCCGTAGCGAACGGATCGGGAAACGTCTCCGATCGGGTCGACCCAACCCGTTTCCAGCACCCAGATCCGGCCCAGCCCAGACCCGACCAGACCCGATCAGTCGAGTCAACATTGACTGTTGACCAACGTTGACTGACGTTGACCGTTGACTGACGTTGACCAGCAGTTGACCGGCACTGTAGCAGTCTGATCCGAACGTCGTTTCGGTCCGAATCGACTCGTTTCCTCCGTGGTCCGACGTTAAGCTGTTATTTACCAATTTTTGTGAATTAAGGTGAGTAAACCTCACGTTGATCGCATTTTTTTTTATACGAGTTTATTTATAATATTTGATCGTTATATGCAAAACTGTTTTATGGAAATGATATTTGTTTTAAAGTGAATGAACTTGATCGACTACGGTTCATTGGTAAGTAAAATGAATTTTATATAAAAATGATTTTTGAAGTGTTTTACGATCAATGACTATAGTTGGTATTAGTGGACTATTCCTGAGTGAATGTCTACGTATATATATATATTTACGTGACTTATATATTGTGAATGAGCTTTGGGTGAATTTATCTTGTTACGGAATTGTCATAATTGAATTCATATGAGTTGTATGACGTGTGATTGAGTTGGTATGAAAACCAACAGCCAGTGAGAGATCTTTCCTGTGTTATGATGGGGATTTCTCACGTGTGGCGTTTAGGTTCACCCTGTGAGATGATGGGGGATCGGAAAATATATCGGGAACCAAACCTTTGGCCGGGTAATTGGTTACGATCAGTTAGAGCTCTAGTATGTCTGCCGTTGTGTGAGTTGATGGGAATGACAGAGGTCATTGCCCCGAGTTCAGTCTTTTGTTTGATTGTGGTTGTGTTGGGAATGTGTTTTCCTTTTTGTTGCTTTAATTCTATTATCTTGAACTTGTTCGTTTTACTCACACGAGCTTTGAAAGCTTACCGGGTTTGTTGTTTACAACCCGGTGCACTATTTGATGGTGTAGGGGTTAGACCTGCATGTGAGGACCAGCAGCCAGGAGGAGGCTCCTGAGTCACGTAGCTATTAGGTGTGAGCCAGTGACCTGTGTTGTTTTCTTTTTGGGTTAGAGAGTGTTAGCGTGAGACTCTATTTTACATCTATATTCTTTTATTGATATAATATTTTGAGTGTTTAGAGCTATGCACTTAAACTCTGTTGTTGTACAAGTTATTCGTTTGAAAACTTTAAGTATTTGAGTTTATTTGTGTTGGTTTTCACTTGGTCGAATTTAGATTTTTTTTATCCGAAATTCGGGTTGTGACAGAATAAAAGTTTATCGACTTCCGATTCAAAATAAAAAGAGCTTTAATCATAAAATAGTACTTATTGTTAATATTTTTCGAAGAGGTTGATTAACATCAGTAATAAATTTTCTTTAAGTGGTAATTTCTATAATTTTAAACAAAAATAAGTTTTGTTGTTTAGCCAAAATATTTTCTTTTCATTTTTTAGTTCAAACTTAATTAATAGATTGTTGTAGGAAGGTTATTTCCGTAACTTCCGTGATGTGTCTTGACCTAATTAGACTAGATTAGATGATTATGTAATAGATATGGAATCCCTGATTTATCGGGATACTTGATGTAATGCCTATATAAAGGCCTCTCTATCAATCAATAAACACACAGTTATCCCTATTATAATTTCTCTTTGAACACGTTATCAGCACGTTGGCTCTAGCCTTCGTCTTATTCGTCGGTAAAAGAAAAGAAGTCCAGAATTTTTTTTCCCGACAACTCCTTTGTCGGTAAAAGATAAGCTTATCGATCTGCCGACGACTGTTTTGTCGGCAGAGGATGAAGAATCTCCCGGCACCCAGATTTCTTCTCTGGGCACGCTGGCTTCTTCTCCACCCTGAAGCGGCAGCCCCCCACTCGCCGGCGTCCCCCCTCGACGCTGGTCGAACCTTTTTAGACCCAGTCCAGTGCCGCCGCCGCGGCCTTGAGCTGTCCCTCAGCCCTTCCATGTGGGGCCCCGATTGGCTTGCCCTACCCAGAGCCAACGACGCTCAGCCTTGCCTCGACGCCGCCCTCCGCCTCGACACCAGCAGCCTCGTGCGTCGGCCGGGTTTCGTCAACCCTATTTCGTCATTTCGGCACCGGTTTCAGTTCAGACCCGGATTCCAGATCCGACTTGACCCGGTTCCTCCGCCAACCCGACCCGAGTCGGGTTTGGGCCTCTGCCGAGCCAGCAGGCCTTTGGGCTTTTCTTCCCCCCCCACTTTTTCCTATTTTATTATTTATTTAATATTTTCTTACACATATCTAACTATTGTTATTTTCAACGTGCTAATATAGGGAAAATGTGGTTATTCGTCGAAAAATTATGACAATGTATATGCCATAGAGGGGAGGAACAATTTTCTGCATTCGTCTAAAGAACAAAACGACTATTGCATTTTGCACAAGGAGTAGAACCGAGTTCTTAAGCGCATTTATATTACAACGCATTTCATTGGCGAACTAGCAAGTAAGATTTTATAAAAGTTCCAGTTTTTGAACATATACAATATATATATCGGGCGCTATTAGCCTTCCTCTACTCTGATTCTGGCCATTCTTATATAGCCGATGAAACCTAAGATGGGGATGTCATTACCCCTACGGTCGAAGTTTTAAGTGATGGTCCTGGGGGAATCACGTTTGAAAGGGAAATTAAAAGAAAAAAAAATGTTTATGTGGATGTCTGAGTACGCCACTGTTTGAAGGTGCGATATGATGTCGCCGGTTTTATGCATCGAAAAGAAAAATTTATGTGACCATATACGTCATAGCCTTTCTAATTCCGTTCATCATACTTGAATGGTATATGTCATATTCATATTAATCCGACGTATCTCTTTTCTTGTAGATGTCGTCGTAGTCACGACCCGATTTTAAGATTCTTAATCTCGAGGGCAAAGAATATCATCGATGTGTTTCCGATGTGTAGCTTGCTTTTCAAAGCAAAGGTTTCTCAGTCATTCTGAATGAAGCAGTAGCCATTACCCCATTTGGGGATCATGTCAAGGCCTAGGCACTCATTTTTGAGAACGCCATATTCATCCAATTCTGAAGCGACAACATCTGTCGATAAAAGATCCATAAAAAAAAAATTAAAGGGACACGCTTCAGTAGCGATTAAAATAATGTCCATGACATACTTATCCCAGAGATTTCATTGAAATAGGAAACCATTCGGTTCTTTGGATTATGACCTTGACACTGTTGGCATAATAAAAATGATAGAGATCTTATCAATAAGACCCTTGATAAAATTCCCCATAGCCTATGATGTCTTATGACACCCATACCGAAATTCGGTTGATTAGGCTGAATAAATAACAATAATTTTGAGACATGTTGGAATTAAAAAGATTCATGAACCACATACTCACTATGGGAAGGCTTCAAAATAAAAGAAATCAAAATCAGAATGCCTCGTATCAACAAGTTTCTAAACCAATATGCGGAAGAAATTTAAATGACAGAAACCGTGTGATACGACGATCCAACACTTGGAGACGAGATGGCGGCAATGCCGCATCTTCAGGGGAAGGCCGATTCGGCCATGGAACCCGTCAAGGTGGCCATGTGCCACCTCTTTCCTCATCCAACATTAGCAGCATCATGTATGCTCCTTATTACAAGTGTGGTTCCTCTAAGCATATGCATTGCGAGTGTAATTTTAGCAAAGAGATTATTAATGCCTACAAGAAATATATGCAATTTTTGCAACAAGAGAATTATCATGCTGAGTGAGAACTAGTGATGACAACCTCACGTTAATCTCGTGGCTGAGCACTTCATTCCTGAAGTTAAGACTCAAGAGCCTACTCAAGCATTAGATGTTCCGGATTTTGATTAGTCTTCATGTTTGACTTTTCATTAAGAATTTTTCAAGTATTGTAATGGCCTTGCCATATCTTACAGACTTTGATTTTCTTAGTCATTTTCTTTGGAATTAGAAGCTTGCTTTTGATGTATTAAATGTTGGTAAGTTAATAAAATTTCTCAGTTTTCCCATATTATGAGAAATTTTATGTTTTTAAGCAATCCCAGTTCGTGTTTTAACGACTCACAGGGTTCTTCTGAAATACTATTGGGTCACATTGGCTTAGTATATTGGACTTATAATTCCACCTCAGCTCAAATCACAATTAAAATCCAAGAATAATTGGAGCTAGGCTCGACGTCACAAGCCTAGTGGCTGACGTCGGCCTCATGGTGATGATACCTCGGCTTCGGCAGCACAAAGGTGCCACGACACCTTGCTTTCAAGGAGGCTTCGGCCTCGGTTCCATTGCCGCCCGAGAAGGTGCTTAGCACTGATCCTAGGAGGCTAAGCCTCCATTATTCCGGTCACCAAAGGTGTTCAACACCACAACGTGTGAAGCCTCGGCTTTGTTTTGGTTTTTGATGATGATTGCTCGATTATGTAACATTCAACCTTGCACTTTCCGACTTTAGTCGAAGTTATAAAGTCTAAATGCCATGCGATACACTCGATGGGATTTCATTCACTTTCTTTCTCTATCCTATGGCGTAGTTATTAGACTGTGTCCCGCGAGAAAACCACCCATAGTTTTTCATCTATTTAGTTGTCTCGCGGTGAAGTTGAGTGTCTAGCTGATAGTGGGACAACCCACACTATTCTAAGGAATAGGCAGTCGTTTAAGTATTACGTACAATATAGATGATCAATGACTATATCGATTAGAACCTTGCCGGTTGTTAAAGAGCGTGGATTCATTAAGTTTACATTACGTAATGGTACAGTTATCGATGTCATTGAACGTATTCTATGCACCAAGAAAAAATCGAATCTAGCTATGTTTTCCAAAACCTAATTGCCATATGTTATCACTTGGATATATGAGAATGGTAACAGTTACTTGTGTATTTCCTCTAATGAATCATTCTAGAGAAGAAGTTGAGTCAGATTCAATGAGAATACCTCATTCCAATTCTTGTTATTGGATCTTATGACTCATACAAGCTTTGATATTGCATGACTTATAAATCATAGCTCACTCATTCAAAAATGGTATATTTTATACCGATGGAAAGGTCTATATGTCTAATTTCCAGAGACACTGACCGTTTGATCATAGCTATCATATTGCGTGAGTTATGGCCGTTTCGGCAATGTAGGACGGATCTGTCTGGAAATCTGCCGATCCATCAACTTCGACAGAGCTTTGTGATCAACTCGGTTCGAACTACATTGTGTACTTTTTATCAATGGAAATCTACGGATGTCTAGTTTCTAAAACATTTTACGGTTTGTCAATACCTTCTATAATGAAGATGTTATAACCGTTTTAGTACACAAAAGTCATGCTAAGCGTGAATCTGATTTTCAACGCGAATTTGTATTTTAAGATGCATAATACTCTTATTGCAAAGCTTGTACACTAGCAAAGATGAATCTATTGTTTTCCTTTGTTATGGACACAAAAAAAAACATTCTTACTACAAATCCAAGATGATATGTGTGGACTTATCAACCAGAATGCGGACCCTTTGTGTATTTTAAGGTGCTGGTTGATGCATCGACGCGTTGGTCACGTCGATTTTGCTGTCCACAAGCTGCATTTGCCAAGTTTTTAGCTTAAATCATCAAATTAAGGGCACACCACCCTGACCATCCTATTAAATCTATTAGGTTGGATAATGTTAGAGAGTTTAACTCCAAGACATTCGATGATTATTGCATGTCCATAGGGATTGAAGTTGAACATCCTGTTTCTCATGTTCTTTCTCAGAACTGCCTTGCAGAAGCCACTCTTCAGCAACTCCAGCTAGTAGCTAGGGCTTTTGGTTATGGGAACCGATTGTCAGTTTCTGCAGGGGGATATGCAATACTGCATGCAGCTATGCTTATTTGTTTCAGACCTAATGCCAACCAGACGTTTAGTGCATACCAGCTGGTTACTGGTTATAAACCCAATATTGCGCACTTACGTACTTTCGGTTGTGCTATTTATATGCCTATTACGCCTCTTCTGCGTATAAAGATGGGTCTAGAAAGATGTTTAGGTATCTGTTGGAAGTGAATCCCCAACCATAATCCGCTAACAACCACCAGAGATCTCTTTACTGCGCGTTTCACAGATTGTCACTTTGATGAGACACACTTCCCGCCGTTAGGTGGAGATAGGAATGCTCACATTCCGGTTGAACATCAGGAATTGACATGGTGTGCCCCCAACGATTAGTCTCATCATAATCCCTGCACTACTCAAAGTGAGTTAGAAAGTGACGAGATCGCACATACATACTGCAAATGTGTCGGTAAGGTTGGAGATCTCATCATATGGGACTGGTTCGGCTGCCCTAAGACCTAGTGCTGTCGGCATACCTTCAGGAGAGGGTGATGCCGACGGCAGCGCCATCGTACTCCGTGGCGTCGTTGTTGCTGAATCGGATCGCAACGGTGCCACTGATGGACTTTGAAAGGGCAGCAGCTTCGGCCTCGGCTCCCACCAAGAAGAGGGGGAGACCGTTTAATTCTTGAGATTCAAAACCTCGAATGAAGCGAGTTGCGAAGGCACAAATTAATCCGCTCATCATCAATGAGATTGTCTCTGACTATAATTATGTCCATGATCAACTATGTGTTTTCTGTGGAACGCCACAGAACCTTTGTTGATGTCAGAGTACACATAAATCTCAATTACACAAGTGCGCACGTGTATTCTGTGGATAGAACTTCCATGTATGTTGATGATGTAATCGCTTATTCCGTTGCAGAGTGTCAACGAAGAGTGTATTGGCCGAAGTGGAAAGAAGCAATACAGGCAGAACTAGACTCATTAAATAAAAGGCAAGTCTTAGGATCTGTTGAGTTGATCCGGAAAGACGTTAAACTTGTTGGACATAAGAGAGTCTTTGTTCGTAAGCGTAATGAGAGAATGAGATCATGCGGTATAAAGCAAGACTCATGGCACAATGTTTCTCTCAACGACCTGGTATTGACTACGATGAGATGTATTCTCTCGTAATATTACTTTCCGCTACTTAATCAGTTTAGTAGTGTCCCAAAAACTGAAGTTTGCAGCTTATGAATGTGGTTAATGTATACCTATATGAGGATATAGATGCAAATATATACACGAAAGTGTTTGAAGGACTTCTAATGCCTCGATCAAGTGACTTTAAACCACAAAGTCATTGTGCAACTAGATTATAACGTCTATTGTAATACTTGATTGGGAGGGGATACAACAACAATGATTTATGCCCATGCGTGTTCATAAGAAAGACAAAGTCTAGACACAAGAATCAATTCCATCCTAAAGAGGATGATGAAGAGATGCTTGAAGCTAAATACATGTATCTTAGTGCAATTGGGGCGCTATTGTATTTAGCACAATATACTAGACCAGACATCGCTTTCGTTGTGAACTTACTATATAGATTTAACTCAGCGCCTACGCATTATCATTGGAATGGTGTTAAACATCTGAAAGGTTCCATTGACCTGGGTTTGTTCTACCCCTATAGCATCAGAGAGGTTTCCATCTCCGGCTCTCCTCACACCGACGCCATCGGCAGCCCCGGCAGCTCCGCCGTACGCCGCGGAGCCGCCGCCGGCACTGGCGGCATGGAGACCGAGTCAGGTGATGATTTGGACCGAGATATGTCCTTCTCCGGTCGTCTCCCTTATCCAAAGACTTCTAACAATGTGTTAGTTGGATTTACATATGCTGGGTATCTCTCTGACCCGCATAGTTCTTTTATAATGTGCAACAACAGAAATTCCTGAACATCCAAGTTAATCGAGTGAGTTCAGATGCAAATGTTGCAGATTTGTTTACCAAGTCTTTGAGAAAATCTATGCATGTGAAACATGTGAAAAGCCTAGGCATGCGCCATATATCAGAGCTCTAAGTTTGTTAGACATCAGGGGGAGTTTACATCACATGTTATTCACAAGTGTAGTGTTGGTGTGTTGTGCTCTTTTCCCTTCGTCCATGCATTTTATTTTTGCCCAAGTGGTTTTTGTTTTGCTGGCAAGGTTTTAGTAAGGCAACATGGCAAGCACCATGAAGACATTAGGCGCTCGACACAAGGAGGGTGTTGTAGGAAGGTTATTTCCGTAACTTCTGTGATGTGTCTTGACCTAATTAGACTAGATTAGATAATTATGTAATAGATATGGAATCTCTGATTTATCGGGATACTTGATGTAATGCCTATATAAAGGCCTCTCTATCAATCAATAAACATACAGTTCTCCCTATTATAATTTCTCCTTGAACAATATTTGTTGAGTTTAATTTTAAAAAAGATATACAAAATTTAGTGTATAATGTAAACCCCCTTATTCTTGGTCCTACCCATTTTATCTTTATACAAAATTAGCATCAAATTTGAGTTTTGCCTTACTCTCTAAACCCCTTCCTCAGGAATTAGATATTTTTCTTTGTACATGAATCTCTGTAATTGAAGACCAAAAATTATGGAGATTATTTTTACCATTCAAATGCAATGTAAACACAACCAAAATCTAACACATTTTTCCTAGTAAATTACTTTATTACCAATTTAATGATCCGGCATTGATGGTAAGAAGTAAGAACAGCGTGAATTCCTGCGTGTGCCAGCTAGGATTACTTGCCAATTACAACACGAATACTACGAACCTCAGCCGCACGCTCGATCCAACGGTCCATATTGCAACTTAGAAAATGTGACCGTTGCACTAACGTCGGTTCACACAGCTTCAAATATATTCTTGTTCCTCATGAACACGGAGAAATCAGAGAGAGAAAAAAAGGAAGAGACTTTAATCTGAGGAAAGTTGTTGAAGATAAACCCGGAAGTTCCTGATCGTCGTCAAGATTTGGAGATGGAGACCCGAGCAGTTCTTGCTCCACACCCCAGAGGTATCCTTTGATTTTAATCTCATTTAACCACTTATTTTTCTTTTCTGATCGATTATTCTTTGTGGGTTTTGTGACTTTCGTATAATGGGGTTTAAGAATTAAGATAATTACCAATAACTACAATTTTGTACTCATAATTACCAATTACAAGGTCTGATTTTTTTATACCACTAGCAGGATTTAACACTAACAGACTTTTAATCCGTCCAATGTTAAATGACATAATTAACCCTGACAATCTAAAAATTACAACATATGCCATCTATATATATTAAAAAAAAAAAAAAAAAAACAAGTCAGATCTCTCCTCTCCTCTTCTCCTTCCCGATCTGGAGCTCTTCTCCTTCTCGATCGCGACGGCGGAGGGGCGAGGCGCGAGGCGGAGGAGCGAGGCCGGAGGCCTAAGGCAGCGAGCAAGGCAGTGAAGGCGGCGCGAGGGCAGAGGCGGAGGCGCGAGGGCAGAGGCGGAGGCGCGAGGTGGACGACGACGACGAGGAGCGAGGTGGACGACGACGACGAGGAGCGAGGTGGAGCGAGGTGGACGACGACGACGAGGAGCGAGGTGGAGCGAGGTGGACGACGACGACGAGGAGCGAGGTGGAGGCGCGAGGTGGACGACGACGACGAGGAGCGAGGCGGAGGCGGACGACGACAACGACGACGAGGATTGAGGCAGAGGCGGACGACGACGACGAGGTGCTAGGCGGAGGCGGACGACGACGACGACGAGCGAGGCACGGAGGCGGACGACGTCGACGACGAGCGAGGCAGCGGAGGCCGAGCCAGGGGGACCGAGGCGCGACGGCGGAGACAGGGGGACCGAGGCGCGACGGCGGAGCCAGGAGGGGGACCGAGGCGCGACGGCGGACTCCTCTCCCTCTCTGCCTCTCCCTCTCTGTCTCTGTCTCTGTCTCTCCCTCTCTGCCTCCCTCTCTCTCTCTCTCTCTTGATTGATTGTTGTGTGTTCTCTCTCTCTTGATTGATTGTTGTGTGTTGATTGTTGTGTGTTGGAATTGATTGTTGTGGGATTTTTGCTTGTGTTAGTTATGGTTGAGATACTGAGGGTCAATATTATTGAAGTGCGGCGGAGCTACTGAGGGTCAATAGTATTAAGACGGCGGAGCTACTGAGGGTCAGTAGTATTAAGACGGCGGAGCTACTGAGGGTCAGTAGTATTGAAGCGCGGCGGAGGACGGCGGAGCTACTGAGGGTCAGTAGTATTAAGACGGCGGAGCTACTGAGGGTCAGTATATTAGGTTGAGTTCTGAGGATCAGTAGCATTAGGCTCACTGAGGGTCAGTAGTATTAGGTTGAATTCTGAGGATCAGTAGCATTAGGCTTAGTGAGGGTAATTGTGTAATTTAAGACTTAACTGATTCTGTTAGTTTTGGATGGAACCTTGTTAATGGTAATTTAAAAAGAAGACCTTGCTATTGGTAATTATGTACCCAAAATTGTAGTTTTGGGTAAAAACCCCTTAAGAATTTTAGGATTATATAATCATATAATGTACCTCTAATTATTGGAATGAAACAAATGTGATTCTGGGTTGTGTTATTTCTTGTTCCCTCTGATCGATTGTTGTTTTAATTGGGTCATGATTGAAGGGTTAAGGTTAATTAAATTGGCACAAGACTGAATCTTTTTTTTTATATATATTTTAATTTAAGAGTGAATCTTTAACATTATACCAAGTTTTTGTGCCTTTTTCTTAATATCAAGGTTCTGGGTTTTACTGTTCAGTTGATCCCTTTCTATAAGTACTTGCCTCTCTGGTTCTTTGTGGGTTTTCCTTATTGTTTTCTGGGGGCACTTAATATTGTTATGCATGTTTGATTGAACTCGTATTTTGATGTCCTAACTTATTCATTCATGCTTGTTAATCTTGAAGGTGATGGTAAAGTGAATGGAAAAGTACCAAGAATGAACCAGCGAGTAGCGCTTCAAGATAGGACCAATGTAGAGGCAGCCCAGCTGGTAGAAAATGCAAAGAAGAAAAATGTGGTAATAACTTCTTTTTCATTGCTTTTGCCAATGCCAAGTGTTCTAGTGTTTGAAAGATGGATCTAACTGCATTTGTAATTTGTGACTTTGTAGAACACAGTGCTAGTGCCTAGTCTTCAAGACAAGGTAGCTGTAGATAGAAAATGTTCCCCTGCAGAGAAGGTCATTAAGAAGGGCGTAGATGAAGATGTGATTGTGATAAATTCTGATGAAGAAGTGGATAAATCTGTCAATAGAAGAAAGCCATCACAAGGGTCAAGGAAGGAAGTGAAGACTCTCACTTCGATTCCAACTGCTCGAAGCAAGGTCATTTTGGTGGCCATTTGCATTGATATCTAAACATTATGTCTCTGAAAATTGCTTTTTCTTCTTCATTGTTGGGGTACTGAATTCTGTTTACTGCAGGCTATCGCTGGTGGAGCCACCAACAAGCCAAAGGAACAAATTGTGGGCTTTGACTCAGCTGATGCTAATGATGAATTAGCAGTTGTTGAGTATGTTGATGAAACGTACAAGTTCTACAAACTTGAAGAGGTAATTTTCTTCTCCTCTTTTAGGCTTTTAGGTTTTCTAATTTTTTTCTTTTTTACTAATGAATGTTACTAATGCAGGATGTGAACCGAGTCAGAGGTTACTTTGACTCACAGCCGGAAGTCAATTCGAAAATGAGATCAATCCTCATAGACTGGCTGATAGAAGTTCACAGGAAATTTGAACTGATGCCAGAAACATTATATCTCACTGTCAATATAATTGACAGATATCTCTCAGTGAAGATTGTTTCTAGGAAAAAACTTCAGCTACTCGGCATTAGTTCTATGGTGATAGCATCAAAATATGAGGAAATTTGGGCTCCACAGGTAGTTCTTTTTCACTTGAATAAATCTAAACACTAATCATGCTAATTTCAAACTCTATGTAGACTGAAAGGTTTTTCAATATGCAGGTCAATGACTTTGTATGCATTTCAGACTATGCATATATGGATGATGAGATTCGGAACATGGACAAAGAAATCTTGGAGAAGCTGGAGTGGTCTTTGACAGTTCCAACGCCTTATGTGTTCCTTGTTAGATACATCAAAGTTTCTGTTTCACCTGATGATGAGGTAGTCGATATTCTATGGTTTTTGAGAAATTATAAGCATGCTTTTAAATTTTTTTTCTTGTGAAGCAACCAGTATGCGTATCTTACCTTTCCAAATGCAGATGAAGAATATGGTTTTCTTCTTAGCCGAGCTTGGAGTCATGCATTATCAAACAATCGTCTCATACTCTCCATCCATGATAGCTGCTGCAGCCGTCTATGCTGCTCGCTGTACCCTCAACAAGACCCCTTTCTGGACTGCAACTCTGAAGCACCACACTGACTACTCAGAAGAACAATTGAGGTAAAAATTGTCTTCCTACTATGCCTGCAGTTTGATAGAAGCAACAACTGTACTTAATATCAGATGTGTAATGTGTTGTTTGTCATTCAACAGGGAATGTGCTACGGTACTTGTAGGCTTACACTCGGAGGCTGCAGAAAGTAATCATAAAGCTGCTTACCGGAAGTACTCAAAACCTGAATTTGGTGCAGTCGCTCATCTCACTCCAGCAAGTAGCTTTTAGTCCACTTCATGAATATGTCAATTTGAGGATTGGTTTGCTTTTTGCAGACATTACTCAGCCACCATACCTGCTAGTGGTGGTTCTCTGTAATATAGATTAGGTCAAGAAGGTTGTCAGTGTCTCTGAAATACTCTTGGAAATTGAGTTGGCAATGTTCAGCTGTCTATTCTCATTCCTCAGTAGTATAGATTGTTTCAATCGAGCTAAAGGATTCTAGGGTTTTACATATTGTTCTATCATTTTAGAGAATTCGCCATTATATATTTTGCTGAAATTCAATAACCAGAATTCAACACTAAACCAACAAGCCAACAACTTAACTTCTTCCAGTGTCCTAGAAAAACTCAAATCGTGTTCCCTTGATTGGTTCATTCAAGCAATTGCATTCAAGTAACCAGAAGAACTGACAAGCTTGAGCTTGTGCTAAAAAGGCCTTGCAGAGTTGCAGTTGAAGTAAGTTACGGTTACAGTTACTCGGAAAAGGCTTTTGCGATCGGTCTTGTTGATCAAGTGAGAGGCTACTGTTAAAATACTTAACCAACCAAGCCACAGCTCATTGACATGCTATCTTGTTATTAAGTCTCAGTTGTTTCATGTAAATGAAGCGGATCTCTTTCCACTACTCCTTTGAGTAAACTATGCGCGCTGAAGGCAAAATACTAATCAGGCTTGTTGCTTCTGTGAGGTCAAACAGATTGTGAATTTCAAAGAAATTTTGCCTCTATGATGAATTTTGCCATTGTACTGAAATAGGAATTATAAGCTAGTAGAGCAAGAATCCCAATACTAATATGACGAGAATCTCACTACCACAAAAATGAGAATCCCATTACTATTAGAACAAATATTGCCTTCGTTTTGCCATTTCTGGACTCTTGCTGCAGTAAAAAGTGAATCCCATTACTGCTGGAACATGAATCCTATTACTACTAGGACAAAGAGTCCCATTACTGATATGACGAGAATGTCATGACATCTAGAATGAGAATCCCATTACTAGTAGAACACATAGAGCTTCATTTAGAAACTACTAATTCTCTTATAAATAGCAACCTTCACTTCTTCAACATTCATCTCACTACTCGGCATCTCATTCTTACTTTCAAAAAACACACATACATATATTTTTTTGATTCTCTTGTCGAAGATGGGGAACGCACATAGTACCAGGTTGGTTGTGGGTATCGTGGGGAACGTAATTTCGGGAGGACTTTTCCTGTCTCCAATCCCTACATTTAGAAAAATATGGAAGAAAAAAGATGTGGAAGGTTTTGATGCAAAACCTTACATTGCGACCGTGTTGAACTGTTTGTTATGGTGCTACTACGGAATGCCATTCGTGAATCCAAACAGTATATTAGTTGTCACCATTAATGGAGCTGGGCTGATCATTGAGCTCGTATATCTAGCCATTTACTTCTACTGTGCTCAGACAAAAGGACGAAAGACGGTCGCTAAACTCTTTGGGGGCGAACTATTGTTCTTCGGGGCAGTTGTGGCTACAACTATGTTGGCGATACCAGAGCACAAGATGTTTACGAATCGACATTTGAGGGCTTTCGTAGTTGGTTGTTTCTGTGATGTTTTCAACATCATCATGTATATGTCTCCTTTGTTCATCTTGAAGGACGTCATCAAGACAAAGAGTGCGAAATACATGACACCGTTGCTCTCTCTCGTCAACTTTCTGAATGGTGTTTGCTGGACAACCTATGCTCTTATACAGAATGTAGACTACTTTATTCTGGTTAGCAACGGTCTCGGTGCGATTTTGGGAGCGATTCAATTGATAATCTGGATGAAATACCGCAAAGGCACACCAAATAATGAAGAGCTTGAGGACAAGCAGCTGCCTGCCATTGAATTGCAACCAGCTGAGAACATGGTCTAATTACCGCCTAATCTATTTATTCAAAATCGTATTGTATTGTTTGTCTTTTAGTTTTGTTTTCATGTTTTCAGTTTTAGCTTTTTGTTGTAAACACATGCAGAATCAATTTTTGCATTAGTTCATTGTAACAAATGCTTGATTTTCTCCTCGTTTGGGGGCCAATAGGCATCGCATAGGTTACGATATATGTGTAATTCTTTAGTAGTGTCTCAATAAAATCGATTGTTCTTCATTAAAGTTTATACAGAACACCATCCTGATGCTGATTCAGCTCGTGTATATATGTGTGGCTGCTTTATAATCCTTTCGTTAAAATTAATATGCGTCAGTTTTGTTGTAGGCGTCCTATGAAACGTTGATACGATTTATCAAACTCTACTCAAGCAAACCACAAAAATAGCTTGATTCTTGTTTCTTAATGCATCACTGGAATGACTGGAGGAACGTACGTGAAGGCATAAAGTCTATGACCTTCTTGGCGAAGGTGGAGAAACCGTTCTTGTTTTTCTTCAATGAAGGAAGAACCAGTCGTGTTGATCAACTGCTTTATTAGATCATGAATTTATGGACACTTTCAAGCTTCAACAATTTCGTTTTCAACAGAATTTATTAATTTTTTTTTTAATCAGTAGTCAAAATATATTACTAAAAAAACAGTACAATGAATAAAACACACATGAGGGCCAACAAAAAAAATTACTCCCTAAAAAAGAGTACTAAATACCTATCTGGCACCTAAGTACCTAATAATCAAAAGTACATTCACCTTCTAAAGACCATTTATAGTACTTTTATTTTCATAGTCTTGAAACACTGAGAAGCAAGAATAAAGATAACAACCGAGGTTATTAAAACTGCTTTTGATCTAAAAAATTAGATCTTACTATGGGCAAAAAAGATTCAATCCAATCAAATCCAAACTAGAGTGAATACCCAAATTGAAGGAAAGATAATCACTAAGGATAGTGTAGTGGTCGAGCACCCCATACTGGTAACCACTCCGTCCACTCCAGGTTGGAAGTTCGATCCTCCATGAAAGAAAGTGGTCAAAAAGGGGCTACAATGCCCCCGTAGGATGACCTCTCCCTAGAGATCCAACTTGTGACATAGAACTTGAACTCGCCACGTTGTAGCAGAACAAACCCAGCACGATTGGAAGTGCCTCTAAACTTCTGCTTGGCAGCCTTCAGCTGCAGCCCAGATTTGGAATACTGCGACGTTCTGTCCAAGAGGCCCCTTGTTGCCTGCACGAATAACACCGACCGAAATACCGTCGTCGCCGCACCTAATCACGGCCGACCACTCTCAGAAGATGTCGTCGCCCCTCTGAAACCTAGGTTTTCGACATATACCGATTTCGTTCTTTCCACAGAGAGAGAGAGAGAGAGAGCAATTATTTTTTTAAAAAAAAAGAGCAATTATTTAAAAAAAAAAAGAGAGCAATTATTTAAAAAAAAAAAAAAACTGATTTTCAGGACATGTGGGTAGAGAAAATATGATGATTTGGGAATTTTTGTATGATTTGATCGACAAAAGCCTTCCTCGAACCACTGTAGCGGCGGAGGGGGTGAACGATATAGAGGTTTTGATATATGACCCAGGAACTTTTTTTCAACAGAATCTGATATAGTTTGCTTCATTGTGATCCCGTTTTTTGCCTGAAAATTGAAATTGCATGCGAAAGTGTCTTTACACCCCTGCCGACAGATCTAACTTGGTCTATAATCAGTTGATTGACAACTGATGTTTAGTTATTAAGTTGCTATCAACAAATCAATAGATTTTCTTCTCTTTGAATGATTAACTATAACTATTAATGTTTCATTTTCATATCAGTGGTTCAATGACAACTCGATCATGAGCTCAATGACAATATGAATCTCTGATAATTTTCTTCGATTTTTAGTAGAAGAATAATTAGACCGGAAAGTTAATATATTTGCCTTCTCATGCATGCGCCTTCTCTTCTTTTAATTTGTAAGATTTTTTTGAGTTCGGTTTATGTATTCATAGTTTTTTTTTTTTAATCGAAAAGAGGCGTTATAATCCATTATTGAAGAGAAAAATGACATTACCAGCATGACCCATAAAAAGAAAATATAAGCAAAAAACATACATTCACCTAAAACAATATAATCTTAGAAAATAAATCTAAAACCAGGTAAGAAAGTAACTAACGACGCTGTCAAGATAGACCTCGAAAGTCGAAACTATGTCAAAAACATATCTTGATTTATTACTGAAATTTAAAACTAAACGGACTTATTAAGCTTGAGTTTATTTTCCCCATAGTCAAATAGAGTCCTCCCAAATCCTAGCCCAAACTCAAGCCAAAAAGCCTGAGTCCAAGCCCAGAGCTGAGTGACTCTAATCTAGAGAAGCCATCCCTTCCGCCGTCAACCACCAAACTCAGAATCTGTTCCAAATGCCGATAACCCTTCGACGTTCACTAGCTTTGCCGCCAATATCTCCCCAGCCTGATTTGATCCCTCGACCATACCCTCCGAAAGCCACAATCAGTCGCTAGCCATCATCGGGATTGAAATAACATTAAATCCGTCGACCTTTCAACAAGGATGAGGATCACAATCACTAACAAGTCTGACATCTCCACCACCTAACTTGTTCTCAGAAGGATGAGATTTCAAATCTAACCCAGCCGTGTCGCCACTGCCTCTCAAAGCCGCAGCCGACTGCCAAAAACCACCAGATGTCAGAACGAGGCCATTGATTACAGAGAAACACAGTAAATTGGTTGCTAAAGGACGGCCACGACCGCCTCACATTTATTTATAGTTAGTACGTATGTTCAACATCTCTATTAATGAAAATAAAACTCGCAAAGCAAAAGAGTGTTGATAGTTTGTGATCCTAGCCCTAGTGGATAAAATTAGAACTCTTAATAAAGTGATAATTTTAGCTGTAATTATAGGTGGTTTATTTCTAATACATTGTTTGCGGCACCAATAAGCATCACTAGAATCTAATTATCCAGACACTTGTAGTTGCACGAGGGAGTCGTCAATTCTGCAAAACCATCTCACACTAAGTGAAAACCACCTAAAGCGATGAACTTTAGTCCATAGATCAAAAAAGTAATCAAAATAAACGACGCCATCGAGGAAGACGCTAGACGCAGCCAAGCCTCAATCTCAAATTATTCCTAACAAAACTAAAAGGACTTACTCCTACTTAGTGGCGGATCCAGAAAATTTAGTGCTAATAAATGGAGAATGAGCATTGTCAATCATATGTGGAAAGATGTCCAACAAAATGTTCAATAAAATGCCAACAATGAAAACGATAACAAAGAAGAAAGTGACGATGAAGGAGAGGAATGATATTTTCATTGTTTTAGGGACTCGTCCGCCAATATGAAATTTTGTTAAAGTATTTTTTTTTCTATTTTTTTGGTATTTTTTTGTTTTGTATTTGATACATTTACCTGTGGTTTTATTCGTTACATTGAGATATTTTTTCTTTATGTTCTAATTATTTTCTGTTATAACATTATTTTGATGTGAAATCTGTAGAAATCGTTCATAATGAACTCTGTGGATTTTAATAAATCAATAAAAGTCTGTAATCAAAATCAATGATTTTAAAGAAATCAACAAAATCTATGTAAATTTGTGGTTTTTTTAAAAAGTTTGTGGACTATTCTGAAAGTCTATGAATTAAAAAAAAAATCCATACAAATCCATATATAATACACCATCTTAAATCTAAATGTTAACTTATTTTTCATAACATCTCTCGTGAATATAACGATAGTAACTGATGTAATCATGACGTCGTTTATTCTCGTCGGTTTCCGTCATAAGCATGACATCATTTACTCTAGTCAGGTACTGATTCAATTATGATGTCAATTACTCTCGACAATTATCGACATAATTATGCTATCTTTTATTCCTGTCGGTAACTGAGACAATTTGAGATCATTCACTTCATATTTATCACCGTCATTATTACCATGGTTATACAAATTTCATCCCAGCTTCATTCTTCACCCCCCAACAAAGCTTCGCCTTCTTCGGCCACTACCAAAACTTCATTCACATTCTTGAGAGCAAGCTCACCGTCGAACAGGATAGCAGATACTAGAGTTTTGGTTACCACCTTGCCCTTCTTAGTTTAAGTGTGTTAAGATCTAGTTTAGGTCTAGAACACAATCAAATGGCTGGAATGATCAAAAGTCCTTTCATTGAATAGAAACAAGAACTAGCTAAAACAACCCTAAAGACTAGGTCTTATTCCTAATTAAATCGGATACTGTTATTGACTACTTCCTACAAAGTGATTATAGGGTCCTGAGCTTTACTCTTGACACCGATGGTTGAGAACTTGAGATGTTACCCTCTGTAGCATTCATAGGATCCGATGGAGTAACAGGCACTTGCGTTGTCCGAGTAAAATCTTTTATGTAACAAAGTACAGTTTTGAAAAAAAGTTTTATATAATCCTCTAAATTTGCCTCTCTTAAAAGTATGTATAATTCGACTTTAAAAAGTAGATAAAATAATTTGTGAACTAGGTTTCTTTGCATTAACATTAGTTAATTAGTTAATCCAATAGCATTCCTATGAGCGATTGACAGCTCCACTGCTTATGATCAATATTATATGTTTCATGTTACTAATAATCATGATGATTGTCACCTAAAATATTATTTAAATGAAATAAGATGATCCATAAAAGTCTTAACCTGGGAAAGATACCTTAGAGAATCACATTGGGTATGTTCCAAGTCATGAGGTTACATATATATATGCCACCGTGGGACATATCATCATGTTCCTTTACTTAGGGTTTGGGTCCATATCTTTCATAAATTCCCATTTAAATATTTGCTCACCTAAACTTCCTAACTTTTTTTTTCCTAACTTGGTGATGATGAATATGGAAAACATGGGTCACCAACCCAAGAAGCAAAACTATGTAACAATTGCATTTCACTATGTTATAATGTTTTGGGAATTGATCAAGTACCACACTTAGTTACATGTCTAGTGGAGCTAAACATGACTAAAGGTGAGGTCTCATTATCATCTAAATCTAGATACCACTTGGTTACATGTCTAGCGGAGCTAAAAATGTCTGAAAGTGAAATCTAAATATCATGTAAACCTAACTAGGAACTATAAACTTTAGAAACTATTGATATAATGAAATTTGACCTAGCTAACAGAAGAATGTAACAGCAAGACAGCAATTCTTACATTGTCATGCTAATACAAATTGACATTATGCTAAATTACTATACGAACACGAACACGAACACAAGGTAGTTGATACGATCTAATTTAATCCATAAAACACATTTAAATTACAAAGTAAATTAAAAAAAAAAAACCATAGATACAATAATGATAATGATGATGATGAGAAGAATGCATATCATCAAGTCACTACTTACTAGTTACAAAGCTTTGGGCATGCGGGTGATGAGTGATGAATTCGAAAAGAGCTGGCCAAATTCATGATCGCACTTCAAGTTCTTGACGCAAGGTTATTTATGTAAATCCCCCACAACAAAATTTTGAAATGAGTACCGTATAAGGTATGTAACGGATACTTGATAGTTACGTCAAGACGCCGTATAATCAACTCACGAAAAAATATGCCGACAATACCCCTGCCGTGATTAGAAAAGAGAGACAGGGAGGTGGCGGTGGTAAGAAACTAAGAGAATATAATAGAAGCTTTACGAAAGATTTACACGTGAAAATCTGGCAGGACGTGACCCACGAATGAAGGGTATGACCTACGAGAGAAGGGAATATAAGAGAGATGACTGCAATTCTGGCATTGGGTTTGTTGGTGTTGTTGGGTGCATGTCTCACTTTGTTTCACATGGAGAAGAGATAGGACCTGGAAAAAACTATGTATGATTCATTTTCTTCCGGGGATAAAGACTAAAGGGGGGAGCATATGTTATCGTCTGGAAGGAAAAAAAAAAAAGATGAGCTGGGGGTGGGCATGTGTCTCTGCCTCTCAGATACGATACGATCTCTAATGGCTGCAAAGTCGCAGTTTTGCTAAGCAAAACTTTTGACTTTGCTCTCTCTCTATCTCTCTCTCTCTCTCTCCGAATTTAAGAGCTTTGATCTAGCTATCACGAGGTGGTTTACTGATATGAGATGGAGAAGTGTACTAGAGCCTTCTAGCTAGTTTCCAACATGTAACGTGATCGATCACCAAGTGATATCGTAATCTATACAAAAATAAAAAGAGAGGTTAGAATAAATTATTTTTTTTATTTTAATTTAGTTTCTCGATCGTCACTCATAAGCTATATATGAAAATCATTTATTTTGGGTTCACTTTGCACTACCAGATCGGAGAGAATAGCCGACGAAAAAAATTTCGTCTACTATGCCAAATTTTCGTCGGCTATTCCTTCTGCCGACGAAATTTTCGTCGGCTATAATTCGTCAGAAAAACGCCGTCGGTAATACCAATGGCCGACGAAAATAACGAAATCGTCGGCTATAGTCGAGTATGGCCGACGATTTTACCGACGAAAATTTATTTTGTCGACCAAACGTGGGCAAAATATCCGACGAAATTCATCGGATATTTTCGAGTATGGCCGACGATTTTGGCAACTATAGCCGACGAAGAAAATCAATTTCGTCGGCTATTTGTTCTTAAATATAGCCGATGATTTTGTCTATTTCGTCGGCTATTCTTAATTTTTGGGGAAAAAAATTAAAATTATTCTTTGGTTCAGGATGATGGAGGAGGAGGATGGAGGAAGAGGAGAAGGAGGAGGAGGATGCCGGAGGAGGAGGAGGAGGACGCCGGCGCCGGCGCCGATTTGAGGAGGAGAGCGGAGGAGGAGTTTTTCCGGAGGAGGAGAGAAAAAAGGCGGGCTGAAAGATTTAAAGAAGAGAGAATAGCCGACGATTTAAAAGATTTCGTCGGCTATACTTTGGAAGATCAACAGCCGTCGGATCTGAGCCATCCAACGGCGGACAATAAAAAGGCGCGGATCGCAAAAGTTTAGCCGACGAAATATAATTTTCGTCGGCTAAACTTAGAGAATAGCCGACGATTTACAATATTTCGTCAGCTATTCTATGAACATCGTCGGCAGTAGAAGTGTGGAAGGGTTGCTCAACGTCGAACCCTCAATGAATGGAGAGTACAATCAACGTCGTACTCTAAAGAACAGGTCTGGAATCCACTAGGAATCAAGAGAAAACTCTTAGGGTTTTGATAAAATATGATTAATTAATTGTATGTGATCCCAAATGGATGCTTAAATACTGAAAAGAAACCCTAGGGCAACTAATAAGGAAACCTAAAAGCCCAAGGAATTAAAACAAAACGAATCCAAAACAAATTAGAAAACTTAAATCTTGAAAACATATTAAACTGCCATTTTTAGGCCCTAAACGAACTCGAAAGCCCGAAAAGGCCCACACATTGTGGCATAGCTACGAGTTTGATTCCTGGCGTCGTTCCATTTCCGGAATGGTATCACAATCGTCATTCGGACGCCGGACGCCAAATCTGCAGTAAACCGGGTTTTGACTTGCAACGGTCAATCTGCTCTTCAATGTTTGCTGCCATCCTTCCTACATCAGTTTCTGGCCTCACCTCAAATCAATGAGACGTAACTAATCATATAAAAATTTTACAAAATTGATTTAACGAACGTCAGGCTACCCATAGGAAAACGAAAGTAAAAAACAGTTAACTGCAACATTCGGCACACAGATTTTATCAGAACCTTGTCATTTTTCAACCGTAGACGTATTTCATTATTTCGGTCATATCTTATTTGACGACATATTTGCATTTGAAGAGTGTACGTATAGTAACTATTTGAAACTATACATTCACTTAAACACTTAGTAAACAAGTTAAGGAACATTAGTGCATATGTTCCGATTTTGAATCTAAAAGTTTGGAAAATCTATTCCAACCGTCAGATATCACCGTTAAGATTAAATACATCTATGAAAAAAAATCCAACTACATCTGACAACGTTAAAGGCTCGATCGGGACGGTCAACCGGGTGAGTCAACCCTTTAAACGCTTAGAAATGGTAATTGGTCTGTCTAAATGACGTTTTTTGGCCTGACCTTCAACAGATAATAGTTTCAAATCGATGAGACGCAACTAATCGTATAAAAATTTTCCTCAAAATATTTACCGAATGTCAGACTACCCATAGGAAAAAGGAAGTAAAAAACAGTTAACCGCAACATTCGGCACACAGATTTTGTCGGAATCTTGTCATTTTTCAACCGTAGACGTATTACATTATTTCGGTCATATCTTATTTGACGACATATTTGCATTTGAAGGATGAAGCAATGGTTTGTCGATAGTGATAGAAAATGGAAGGTGGTCTGTTTTTGTTTTTTTCTTTTAATCATAGCCGACGAAATCAAACTTAGTACTCGTCGGCCATACTTCCAAAAATTTTCGTCGGCTAATGTTTCGAAGAAAGGCCGACGAAAATACAAATCGTCGACTGAAATATGAATATATATAGCCGACGATTTTTTAAAAATACCAACGAAAAAAGGTTTCGTCGGCCATAGTTTAACCATAGCCGACGAATTTTTTTTTTTACCGACGAAAAATAAAATCGTCGGCTACTCCTTAGAATTACCGACGAAAATTTTAATTCGTCGGCCGTTTTTTTTTTCGTCGGGAAAACCCTTTTTTCTGGTAGTGTTGATTGAATAATGGATGTTTTCCAAAATAAGTAGCTCATGAAATGAATTATTATTAGTGTACGAAAAAAATAGTTTTATATTATATATACGTTTATCATAGAAATTGGTTATGAAATATAGCAAACAGAAATATTACTTCTCAAATTAAATTTCAGTCCACATTCAACAACTTGCACACCTTGATAAGAGTTGACAATATCTTCTTAGCAAGTTAAGACCCATATGTAAAATACACGACATAGAGTAAGTCTAACAAATTCAACCCAAATTTAGAGTTACGTACCCATATGCGCATCGTAGATATATCAACACAAACAAGTTGGAAGATCATAAAGTTCTACCAAACATATCATAAAGTGATATCGTAATATATACAAGAATAAAAAGAGAGGTTAGAATAAATAATTTCTTCATTTTAATTTAGTTTCTTGATCGTCACTCATAACCTATATATGAAAGTCATTTGGTTTTGGGTTCATATTGAATAAGGGATGTTTTCCAAAATAAGTAGCGCATGAAATGATTTATTATTAGTGTACGACAAAAATAGTTTTATACTATATATATGTTTATCATAGAAATTGGTTATGAAATGTAGCAAATAGAAATATTACTTCTCAAATTAAATTTCAGTCCACATTCAACAACTTGCACACCTTGATAAGAGTTGACAATATCTTCTTAACAAGCTAAGACCTAGAGTAAGCTTAACAAATTCAACCCAAATTTAGAGTTACGTATCCATGTGCATCGTAGATATGTCAACACAAACGACGTGGAAGATCATAAAGTTCTACCAAACTAAAAATTGAGCATCTCAAACCCTTCCCGAACATCCCCACTAGTCCACAGTCCACACCACCCAAGATTGAGGCAAATCCTAGTCTAGGGAACGAAAACATAGATTTAGAAAGAAACCGATACCAACCTACTAGTACCTTGATCGGAACTGAATTTTAGACACTAATGGAGCTCCACTTCTCTCACCCGCTCCGCTACCAGATAACTTTTTAAATTCTATACAAACATACAAGGGTCGAAATTGATCTTTATTGATATAACCATATTACTCAAAATTAAAATTCAAAATTATAATTTCAAGCCGGTGAACAAAATTAAAACACCTCTTCCATTATCCTCTCACATGAAAACAAAAACAAAAACATCACAAATTGAACCGTTGGCAAAAACATTATCGATCTCCTTAAAATCGTCACTAATCTCACGCAATAATAAATCCTCCACATAAATTTAAATTTTAAACTCTTCCTAATGTCTCTCGCACACCACCAATCCGAGCTCCACGACCACCTTTCCAACAAGCCCATTCTCGTAACTTCCTTCACACTACACCTCCACGTGGCCGTCCCTCCCGGTCCCACCCTATCTCGTACGCGGTACGAGATTCAAATTCCTCCACCAGTGGGCTTTTCTGTCTTTACATAAAACCCGAACCCGACCCGTTTCCACACCTTTCTGTTTTGTTTAAGAAAGTAGCTCCAGCTCTAAACTCTACTCTCTACTCCAAGTCTCTGTCTCTCTGTCTCTCACTTCTACTATTATCTCCCTTCAACTCCACCCTTTCTTTCCTCACTCTCCCCCCATTTTAAAATCCCCACAAAACCCACCATCCCAGAGCAGAATCCACCCCGAGCCCGAGGTCATTTCCGTCTTTCCACCCACATTTCCGGCGCATTATCGGCCGAAATGAGCACTCCTGTGAGAAAGTCCCAGAAATCCACCGCGGATCTGCTCACCTGGTCCGAGACCCCGATTGCCGACTCCCCCGCCCTCTCCACATCTGCCGCTCGCTCCGCTTCTCGCCCTCACCAGGTATTCAATTGGAGTCTCACATAATTAGTTTAGCGCTTTCATTGAGTAAATTAAGATTTGAGGTATTCAATTGGAGTCTCACATAATTAGTTTATCGCTTTCATTGAGGAAATTAAGATTTGATTATAATGATTTTGGTTTGGTTGATTTGGTTTTAGCCGTCGGATGGGATAAAAAAAGTAGTGTTTGGAGGTCAGGTGACGGACGAGGAGGTTGAGAGCTTGAATAAACGGTCAGATCTGCTTCTTCTGCTTCGGCTTCTTTCATTTGTTCATCACATTTTGGAATTTATGGTTATCAGTGGACTTATTAGTGGACCTGCAACTAATTTGGTCTTGATTTGGAAAACAAAGAGGGATTGATTTTTTTTTTCTTTTTCTTTTGGAAACAAAAATTAGTTAATCTCTTCTTCAGTCTTTGCATTTTCTTGTTGATTAGTGTTATTTTGTTTTGGAAAAGTTGTAATTTGAACTTGTTGTAATTTAATGATCTGTGATTGATCTACTTATTTGGCCTATCAATCCATGTGGATGTATTTATGTTTCCGAAGAACTATAATTTTCTTAATTTTTCAAATTATGCTTTGTAAATTGATTGTTTTGTCATTTTGCTTTTCATTTAAATTTTATATTTAATTGTTTTTTTTTTTGTGGGGAATTGTTTTCTTCTACACATTCAATTAGCATGCGGGATACAATTATGTCTTGACCAATTGAAGAAATATATTTGATGGATTTTATTATTTTGAAATCGTTATGATTTTCCACATCTCAGTAATTGATTTTCCATATATGATCATATTTTTTTCTTTAATGTTTTAAATGATAAACAAATGTGTTCTATGCCATTTTGTTTTAAAGCAGCAGTGGAATTGGTCATGTTGACAAGTTTAGTTATCAGCGATTCCTAACATTGGTTCACTTTGCAATGTCCAGAAAACCTTGTTCAGGATACAAGATGAAGGAGATGACTGGCAGTGGCATTTTTGCTGGAGGAGCGGATGATGAAGCATCAGAACCCGGTAGTGCTAATCCTACCCCAAATAGCAAAAGCGGAATCCGACTGTACCAGGTATCAAATCAGTATGTGCTATATTTCTGATGGTTCACTAAATTGTAAATCTTTTATGAATAAATGAAAGAACAGAGATCTTATAGTATGGCATGTCATTTTGGCACAAAAAACCCCCTATTTGACTTTATCTTTTGATGATATGAAATGCCAGCAAGCAGTTGCTGGAATCAGTCATATCTCATTTGGTGAGGAAGAGGGCGTTGCTCCCAAAAAGCCCACTACAATTGCTGAAGTAGCAAAGCTGCGAGAGCTGAGTGGAACCTTGGAAACTGAGGCAGAGGCAGAGGCAAGGCTGAAGAAGCAGCTTTCAGACTCTAAATATAAGGAACTCAGTGGGCATGACATATTTGCACCTCCTCCTGAAATTGTACCAAGGGAAACTACTGCTCCACGACAACTGGCTTTGAAAGGAAGCATTCAAATAGGAGAACCTACTGCACCCGTATACGAGTCTGCTAATGTGTCTAAAGTGAGTGAATTGTTTGACTACTTGATCCGAATTCTTGTATTCTAGTGTCAATTTCAGCAGCATGTAAGATTCTTAATTTGGTTTCTGTTTTTAGCCTGGTCAGGTCAATGTTATACCAGGTGAGGACCCTGTGTCCAAGACAGCGAAGAAGATTTATGAGAAGAAATTTTCCGAGCTTTCAGGAAACGACATATTCAAGGGTGACGTTCCTCCGTCATCTGCTGAGAAACCTCTGAGTGTGGCAAAACTGCGGGAGATGAGTGGCAGCAACATCTTTGCCGACGGGAAGGCAGAAGCTCGAGAATATTTGGGCGGTGTACGCAAACCCCCTGGCGGCGAGAGCAGCATTGCCTTGGTTTAACTTGCTAGGTGGTCTAACTTGGATATTTTATTACATTGGTGTCTGGTTTTGTTCTTTTTCTCTTCTAGTGGTGGAGGATTGTTATTACATAATTTGACCTTTTCATTGTGGGTTTTATTGGAGTCATGTTTTAGGTTATAATGGGACTATCTCTGCTAATTGGGTTGTGTATGTCCATATTTATGTGTTCTTCCAGTGCTTGTCGTAATTAAGTGCTTGGACTGTTTCCCTGGGTTTAATTTAATCCATCATTTGTTGATCCCATGAATATGATCATCGATTTTGCATTCTTTGTGCGTTTCAATTTCCAGTTTCTGAAGGACAGCCCTTTCTCCTTGAGACACTTTTTTAGTGCTCAACAGCATTGTTGCTCTTAATCCGTCAACGTTTGGATTCGGTCGTAAAAGAGTTTAACCGTTTGATGGGTAGTAAAAGATTAAATCAGTTAACGTGTAGATTGCAGAAGAGTGTAGAGCACCAATGCCCTACAACTATAGAACATCCAGTTTTATTTGAGGGTTAGAAAGACTAATTTTGCAAGCTTGTAACAATCTAGCATCACCAAGAAGTCTCTAGAATCATTCTTTGAGATTCAAAACGTTTTGGATTTACCTGGTGCAAGAGATCTGACGAAATTGTACAACCAACAAAGAAAAATGGAGCTGTAGGAGGCTGCCCAATCTGCTATATAAGCTGCTAAATAGGGGACATCAGTCACAGAAGCAATGTCAGAGCTCAGACTGGTTGACTCTATTGTTGCCTTAATTCCATGCTAATGGCCAAGCAGAAATTGGAGTAAAACCCAAAGTCTTGTACCCAAAATGCAACCATAAAATTTACCATTAGGAAATTCTTCTGCATTTGAAGTTAGAAGTAAGTAAAAATCTTAAAGCTGCAATGGCATCAGAAATCAGTGCCACTGTGCCAGAGTTGGTTCAAATTGCTCAGACACTGGAAATCTGTGGCAGGAGGAGGAGTGATATGATGACCTCTATTTGTAGGTATAAAACAAGAGCGGACGGTAGGCTAACTCTACGTTGCTGGAAATGCGCTTGTTCAAGACTGACCAGTTCAGAAGGAGCAAAAATATCAGCTACTTGCAACCTCACCAAATGTAAATTACTACTGCAGGATTAGGAATATATAAAAATTCCTGATAGATACTTTCACTGTGTATTTTTACTAGGTTCATGTAATTTTAATTTAGTCATATTGTGTTTCCAAAATATTCTAGTTACCTTTAACTAGAACTAAATTAGTTTACTTCGGTTGTTAAGTTGAAATCCCCATCAATTTCGCCTCTCAATTTCGCCTCATAGATAAGATCATATGCAAAATTCGTACTGAGATCATCTGTTTATATTTGTCTACTCATATTGTCTCATGAATAAATCTTGTCCATCCAACTGTAATCATGTGGACAAACTTTTCTATATATTTAAACCATGTAATGTGGAGTCCACACTAATGCAAGAAAATCTAACCATATAATTAAGATTGGATGACCTGAATGCAGTATGAGACAATATGAACTAAGAAGCAGGAGCAGAAAATCCGAGTCCGCAAAATTCCACTTTAATTAAACTCTTGATCCTTCTTATTTGAGACAACCTCCTTCCTTTTCCTCTTAATTCATTCATTTCTTTCTTCATCTCACTTGGACATAAAAAAAAAATGTTGGGCTAGAAGCCAAAATCTGTAGACCAATCAGAAGGCTTCATTTTCAAAAGCAGGCCCCAAACACAAATGGTAATTTTCCTCGAGCCTTCTGAAATAAGAAAATCAAATATTTGGTTAGCAACTCAAATTAAGAAGCTATCACTTACTATTATTGGCTAAAATCCAATTGGCTATACAGCCCTGAAACCCAAGACTTACCTCTATCTATTTCCAGTAAAAAACGTATCGACAAAGACAAGTATAGCCCAGGTGGGGGTCAGAAAGGTAAAACAGTAACTAGCAAAACAACCAACCCAGAATCATTCAAATCTGGAGAAAATCAAGCCGATTAGTTATACAGGTTAGAACACTCTGTTTACGAAGTTGATACTCTCTCATAACTAAACAGTGTTTAAATTCTTTTACTAATATAACTAAGCAAATCACCACATTTGTTTAACTTAACAAAATTCCAAAGCAGTAAATTAAAATTTGGTAAGCAAATACAAATATAAGGCCTAGTCAGAGCTCTCTTCTCTCTCTCTCTCTCTCTCTCTCTGCTTTTTGTTGTTCTGTGCAGTAGTGGTGAGACTCTCCTTCATTTTAATGGTGACAGAGAGCAGTGCACTACTGTGTGAGAGAGGCCTCAAGACCCTGTGTTGATTCCCATTTTCTTTTCCTTTCAAAAAACCCATCACCAAAATCCATCTAAGGAACACTGAAAATGTGTCTGTGTTAAAAACCCATCATAAAATCCAGCTGGGTTTGGTTACAGTACCCTTTGTTGTGTAATCGTTTTCCTGACGTGGGTTTTCGGATTCTGAATCTGGGTTTTGTATAAATATGTGATCTTTGTGTGTGTTTTTGGGTCTCACGTAGTTTGATATTGTTGTGTTGTTGTAACAGTGTATTGTTGTGTGTTGTCACATTTTTGTGTTGTGGTTTTGTGTGGTGTTGATGAACATGAAGAGTGATAACAACATCAACAACATGAATCCCAGAAACCCTGGACCTTATTGTAATTCCAATCTTTTTCAGCTTCTGCTTCAGCCTAACCATAACCGTGTGAGTGGTTCACCTATTAGCAGAGCTTCTCTGCAATCTAAGTTTTCACCTTCAAGTTCTTACTCAAATGGGTTTTATTCCTCTGGGGATAGCTCTCCTTATTCCCCAACCCCATTTGAGGAGGCAAAGTATCAACAGCCTCTTAAGCATTACATGAATGGAGGAGGAGGGTTGCGGTTGGACTCCAAACCAGCACCACCATCATATGAGCCTCATTTCAATGAGGTCTTGGGGGATGATCTGGGGTTGGCTGAGAGTTTTTACAGAATGAATATTGGGGATGAGTATGAGGGTGATGTTAAGAGGAGGGGGTTTGAGAGAGACCCAGATGGGTTTAGGCTAGGTGGTTATGGAGGAGGAGTCTTAGGGGGTAATATTCCTTGGAATGTTGAGAACTATGGGTTGTTTGAAAGTTCTAGGAACAATATGTCTGATGTTGAAGCTTTTCAGTCCGCTCATTATGGTGTTAGGGGTGGGTTTAATGGTTATTTGGAGCCTGAGTTTCTTGGGTTGGGGCCAGAATATGTTATTGGTGATTCAATGGGGGCTATTCTAAATCATATGCAGCAGCCTAGTGGTTTGTGTTGTGGTCCTAGTGGTGTGAAGAACCAAATGGATTACATGTTAGAGCAGAAAAAGCAGCTGAGGGATGATTTGTATTACAGGAATGTTCAAGTAGAGAACCCATACATTGCCAGGCCTTACCTTGATGATGAATTTGTTTATTCACAGCTATGTGGAATAGATTCTCATGGCGGAAAGGGTCTTATGTATCCGATGAGCTCCCCTCAGTTCCCTTCAATTGCTCAGCTGTGTGTGGACAATGGTTCACATAATCATCCAGTGATAAAACAAAGGACTAGAGGAAACCCTACTAGGAAATGTGCAGGGCGCCTAGATGGTTTTAGAGGTGAGGATAGTCTTGCTGTACAAGGAAAACATTTGAATCATGGTGTCACTAAGGGTTGCAAGTCTTCAAAGGCTAGCAAGAAGATGGCAATGAGGACAGAAGGAGACAAAAGCTCTAGACTAGATTTGGATTCATATAATGGAGGAAGTAGTGGAAATGAATGTAGTCAGAGCAGTAATGAGTCAATGAAGTCACTGCTTTCTTTGGGTACATTGACTGATGTCCAGGGATACATATACTTCCTAGCAAAGGATCAGCATGGTTGCCGCTTCTTACAGAAAATGCTCGATGAGGGAACCCGTCAAGATGTGCAACTGATATTTGATAGGATAATCAATCATGTTCTTGAACTTATGACGGACCCGTTTGGCAATTACCTTATGCAGAAGTTTTTGGATATGTGTAATGAACAGCAAAGAATGCAGTTTGTAATCAAGGTGACCGAAGAACCAGGACAGCTTGCAAGAGTTTCCTTGGACACACATGGGTATACCCTTTCTACCCTACTTATTGTTGTTACTTCCATCTGTAATATATGTCATTACTGCATCCTTGTTACTGAATATGATTCGTGTTGTGGTTTCAGCACTCGTGTGGTGCAGAAGTTGATCGAGACAGTACAAAACGGGAAACAGGTCTCTTTGATCATATCATCCCTTCAATGTGGTTTTCTTGATCTTATTAAGGATCCAAACGGTAATCATGTGGTACAGCGTTGCTTGGACTGCTTCAGCATCGAAGAGAACAGGGTATGTGTTCTTGTTAGCTTGATTGTTCAAATATAAAAATTAAGGTTGAATATCTTCAGTGATAATTAGATATTAGGTAGAACCATGTTTGTGTGTGTGTTTTCTGAGTTGGATTCTAGTCAACAATATTTCTGTTGAGGATGATTGATATGTAAATGCTAGTCTGTCAAGTAATCCATTTGCTCTAGGCAGTGTATCTGCTGTGCAAACTGCACAGTGAACCAAAGCTTGGCATGTTTTACAAAGCTAATGATGTTGTCTAATGCAAATTCAACCAGTAATGCTAATGCATACTCATGGTGTAACGTCTGATGTGATAATAATAATAATGTTCCTTTAAAGCTTGGCAAAACTGAAAAAAAAACAACCGAAATGCTAAACCAAATAATTGGTAGTTTGATCTCAGTGCCCTGGCAATTTATGGCCGACTACTGTGTTCTTTGTTAACCTTGCATTCTCACTTATTCATGATCATTTACTTGGAAGAAACCCAATCTATGCTCATAAATAATCCCAGTAACTTATCCAGTTAATGCTTTTCATTTTCCTCACCCCAGAACTTTTGAAAATCTGATTTTGTTTTTGCTTTTAGTCCAAACTTAGTATTTAACATTTGGGGCAAGGTTTCGGTCCAACTGTGAATCCCGCTCAATAGCCTATTGACCGAATCATTTCTTGCAGTTTATATTTGATGCTGCTGCAAGATTTTGTGTTGAGATTGCAACTCAGCGTCATGGATGTTGTGTGCTACAAAAATGCATTGCTCATGCCAGTGGGAGACATCGAGATAAGCTGCTCACCGAAGTTTCAAGGAATGGACTTCTCCTTTCCCAAGATCCTTATGGGTATTGATCTTGACTTTTCTTTAAACTGTCTAGCTTTCTTTTCTTTGCTGATCATAAACCCCCAAGTGATATGATAATCCACAGTTCCACACTAGTTGCATAGGTATTACACTCTTTTTCTTGAGGAAGTAAAAGTTTTGTTTACAAGCAATTTCTTTGGTTCTGAAGCAAAGATAATTGAACACCAGGCTAATCACTTGTAAATTGATCTTTCATGCCTACTGTGACAGATTCTTAAAGTTTTTTTTTTTATAAACGGAACCACTCTGCTACTTCTATCCGTCCTTACTATGACATGATAGTAATCCTAGTTAGATATGCCTGTTTTAAAATAATCCTATATATTGTTTGCTTTCTTCTATGGTACAAATTGTTTGTTTCTCTGTCTGAACAATGGTTTTATTTTGTTTCGTTTACCACAGAAACTATGTCGTTCAGTATGTCATAGAGCTGAAGATCCCATCTGTCATGGCCAGATTGATCTCTCAGTTGAAGGGACACTTTGTACTCCTCTCCATGCAGAAATGCAGTAGTCATGTGGTCGAAAAGTGCCTCAAGCACTATGAAGAGAGCCGACCGAAAGTCATCCAGGAATTGCTTTCAGTTTCTCACTTTGAACAGCTGTTGCAAGACCCTTATGCTAACTATGTGATTCAATCTGCTCTTTCTGTTACCAAGGTTAGCAACTAACATCTCTCCAAGTAATTCATAAATGACGGTCTTTCTCATATATCATAAATATTTTGCTTCATTTCCAGGGCCCTCTTCATGCTGCTCTGGTTGAAGCGGTCAAGCCTCATACTATCTTACGCCACAGCCCATACTGCAAGAGGATTTTCACAAAGGACCTCCTGAAGAAGTGATGTGATTTTGCAAAAGAAGTGTTGTTGTTCTCTATGTTTATTACTAATAACTCCTCTGTCTTCGGCTTCTTCCCTAAGATACGAGATATGTTTGTTTACATGTCTTATGATTCACAGGTGTGTGCAATTTTTGGCTTTCTGGAAGGCATTAGGAAGTTGAAGTAGTTAAAACAGAGTTTTGCTTCCGGTTGCTTATGATGTAGTACATCATTATGTTGTTTTGTGTCTTGATCACAACTTTTGATGTAGGGTATTCCACTATTAGAATTGTGGATGTCTGATTTGATGTTGTATAAATGTGATGCCTGGATTTGTTGGTTGAGATAGTTTATATATAGGCACCAGCTCTTGTGTCTTATTATACAGTTTCCTTTTGTGTTCAGCTGTGTGAATGTGATTTAACCCATAGATTTCCAAGAAAGACTAGGAAAGTTTAAGCAAGAGTAGCAAAGATCTTTAAAAAAAGGCTTCAACTTTCAATAAAAAATAGAACTCTTTTAACTTGAGCTGCAAGAAAGATGCACAAAAGTATTGAAAACAGTATGGTCTCCAAATGTAAGAGCCACAGACTCCTTAACTTTAACTATTCAAGTTTACTGTCAGCAACTATTTATTTTAAAACTAAAACTGTAATGTCATATTGCCGCAGATAATTTTACTCGAAGAGGCATAACCTCAAATAATAAGAAACGACGCAACACACTTGCACACCAACTATATATAATGTGTCCTCAAAAGACCATATTGGTTTAAGCATTCACATATCCAACCAGGGCCAGTAGCATTGACTCATAATCTCCACGAGTATCTTTCTTAATGGCTTGATCGAGGGTGACACTATTCCTCTTCTGGTACTCCTCCTTTATAGTTTTCAAGTCAACCTCAGCCCTTGTAGCAACAATTCTGGTGAGAGCGCCTTCATCCGTTCCTAGTTTGTTGATTGCCAGACGAATAGACTTCTCGAAATACTTCTCAGGGCAGATCAAGCACTTGATTGTGGACCTTAGTATTGCAAGGTACTCATCCTTGGGGTCAGCTTTCAAATCCTGCATAATATAAATACTTGTCATAATATAATCCACGAGACTTAGGCAGGTCATGATTTTGGCCATCCATTATGATATCATTCATACCAAATACACTACTTAAAGTTCTGGAGAGGTAATGTATAGCCTTTTAAACTATCTGAGCAGGAAAAGGTATCTCATGATACCTGGCCGGGTAATAGTTACAGAAACTGATTTGCATACCTTATTGACATCATTCCCAAACTCATTTTTGTAGTGATTGATAGTTGCATTGATCTGTGCTTTGCTACGTGTAGCCAAAATCCTGATGATCTCCTCATGATTGTATTCTTTGTCGGAGATCTTTTGATGGAGTAGCTTAGCCTCTGATTTTGCCAGAGTCATGTTCACCTCATCTCCCTCATATCTATATGAGCTGACAAGAGGCACCAAAAGCTGAAAGGAGAAAAGTGGGTCAGTAATTCTCTACTTGGTTTGAAGAAATGATTTCTCAGAGGACTAATATTGATATAGTAACTACATATTAACTTGCCAAGCAAGGCAGCACGAATGTACATCGTAACATGAACAAATAGGGAGAACAAAGGCATAACAGTGGACAAGGGAGGACTTCAGGCAATGCTTTCTGCTGTGCTGCCACCAGCCATTATGCCAGCAATAACTTTCATGCACAATTCAGTCGGAGGACTATAGCCTATTATAATCAACTAGTCGCGAAATATTCTACTTTCTTACAACTTCGTGAAGCCATTTTCATGAATTGAAAATGAAAGTTAGCTTATTAGAGTAGGAAAAGAATGCATATTATGACAGAAGTGAACTGCAATCTCTTTCCAAAACAACGCAAAATTAAAGCAACTTCAATTCAGCTCATACCTAAAAATAGGCCATTTTACTTCTAAGCTGAAAGAATTTATTCTAAAAAATACCTTGCGGAAATCCCCAGTTGTATGATGTGCAACATCCTCTTCAAGGGATCTCTTGTAGCGACAATGGTATTCCTGCCTTGCCAAAAGTAGGCCATGTGATGACCTAGAGCATGCTATTTCAGCAAGAACCTGATTGCTTGAAGTCCACTTCTTTGTTGCCTCATTGGCTAAAAATGCATCGCGCTCAGCAGGATCAAGTGTCCAAAGCATAACTATCCTCTGAGGAATCAAAATACTCAAATATATATGTCAGCTTTTACGATCCTAACGTACAATAAGCTTCCAAGTCCCAAAAGCTAGTGAGTTTTAATCCAATGATGAACAAAAGAACGATTAAAATGACGAGCTTAATGTATATACTGCCTTGTCTTTGCAGAATAAATTATCTCATCGCTACGATTTATGCCAAATATGCAGTCAAATCGTCTCAACATTGAAAAAGGAAATTAAAACACAGCAGAACAAACCTCAAAGTCGTTTGAAAGTTCTTTGTCCAGTTCCTTGAGGAGATCTTCTCCATAAGTTTCGGCATAAGTTTTCCGGATAGCCTTTCTTTGAGCAGCATTTCTATGCCCCAAGATGGATATGATCAAGTCCTCATTCGTTCCCCATCCTTAATAATCCAAATTGATCAAAGTTCCAAAGTTTAGGTGAAATGAAACAACTAAAACATAAAGTTATGGACGTGATAATATATACCAGAAAAAAGAAAGATACATTCTGGTTGAAACTACGGACTTCAATATTATCATCAGTTCATCACAATATAGAGGGCACAGAGGATTTACTCATCAAATGATACAGTAATCGATGACGATATGATCATTGACAAAACATTATAAGATCATTTACGTCGTGTTCATCACTAATAACATGATCGGTGACTTGGTCAATTAGCATCAGTTTATACAGGAAATGAAATCGATATGCCAGATATTTAAAATGAAAGGGAGAAACCTTTGAAGGCTTTTTTGAGCTGCTCGGAGTCTTCGGTTGGAGAAGGAACTTGTTCTGGGACTGCAAGGGTCGACATGTTCACTTCTCTGTGTAAGAAACTCGGATGATTGCCCCTATTGATATTGAGATACTTTGTTTCCATATATATAAATAATCTTTCCTAATTCCTATATGTTGGCCATTGATATTATCACCACGTCAATTCTGACTTTTGTTTCTTTTCGCTGTAAATTCAAAGATGAAATAACAATACGGTTAAGTTAATTTAAACCGTCTATTCACTCTCATTCTCATTCTAAAAAAAAAAAACGTCTATTTATTCTTTATCGTCAGATTTAAATTAATGACATCATTAAGTAGAGAAATGATGAATAAGTGAACAAAATTTCAAATTTTTTTTTTTGGTTACAAGGGGGACCTAAAAGGCCCAAGCAGAAAAACAGAAGAGACTAAATGTTGGAGCAGACTCCAGATTTTCTGACTCTAGTCATTCCAGCAAGATCATCAATGTAGGCTTGAGCAGCATGAGTAGGCAGATCATCAAAGGTAAGCAAACCAAGCTCGTGGCTAATGCTGTTCTTGGCCAAAGAATCAGCCACCATATTGCACTCTCTAAAAGTGTGAAGGAGCTTAACATTCTGCAGATTGGACATCATGGAAGAACAACTATCAAGAAGGGAGCCCAAAGGGTGCATCTGCACATTGCCCTTAAGCATCAGCTAGTTGAACAAGCATAGAGGAATCAGATTCGATAATCACAGGAGCATTAAACTTCTTGGCAATAAGCTTCAAGCCAAAGAAAAGAGCCCAGGCCTCAGCATCCAGAATGTCTCCAATGCCTAAGTTCATTTGAAAACCTTGCAGCCAGACACCATTGTGGTCTCTGAGCACCCCTCCAGCTCCAATTTTCCCAGAACCACTAGCCCTGGTGCCATCGATATTAAGTTTAAGGCAATTCAAATCAGGCTTACACCAAGATAGCATGGAATAGCTGTACATTCTGCTCAGCTTAGCCTTAGCTTGAGAGCTGGTCCATTCTTCCACATATTGCCAAATGATCTTGTCCAAGCAGGGAGGCAGATTGAAACCAGGATCAAAGATGCTCTTATTTCTCCACTTCCAAATGAACCAACAGACAAAAACAAATAAGCTGCACCATTTGATATCATTCTTAACTATGGAATGGCAGTGGAGTTGAGCAGAAATCCAACTATTCCAGTCCAGATTAAAGGAATTTCTGATGGCACAGGACTTAGCAAAAAAACCCCCAAATCATGTTGGATCTACTACAGTCCCTAAAGAGATGAATGAGACACTCATCAGCATTGCCACAAATGGGACATTTGGCATCATCAGATAAACCCCTTCTTTTCCTCTGCAAGTTAGTGAGAATTTTCTTATGCAAAACAGACAAAAAAAAAGTCTTCAACTTAGGATGGATATTGAGCTTCCAAATGAAGTTCCATTGAGACTTATGACCCACAGAAATGTCAAAAGTAGAATTATAAGCAGATTTCACAGAAAAGCAACCATTGGAGCTGGCATTCCATATCAACTGATCATTACCTCCATTTTCAAACCCAGCAGGCACACTTAAAATTTGCCTAATAATGTCAACAGGGAGAACAAACTTAAGCTTAACAATGTCCCAACAAGAATCACACCAAAAGTCACAAACCACACTATGACAAGTGATATCAGCATCAGAAATAGCAAAATTAATAAGAGGGGAAGAGGAGGTCCAATTATCATACCAGAAGTTGATCAACTTGCCATTGCCAACACACCATTTTAAGTTCCTTCTCATGAGCTCAGCACCATGCACAATACCTCTCCAAGTGCTGGAGCAAACAGGAAGATTACTGTAATGATTCTCAGCAATAGAACACCTCTTCAAATACTTCTCACGATAGATAGTGGCCCATAAACCAGAATCATGTTGGAGAATCCTCCAACTAGCTTTAGCTAGCATTGCTTGATTCATAACAACAGTTTTCTTAATACCTAAGCCACCAATACACTTAGGCTGGCAAACAGTATCCTAGTTGACCAAATGAACCTTTTTCTTAGCAGTAGTATCACCCCAAAGAAAGTTTCTGTTGAGCTGATCAATTCTATCACACAGACTTACAGGGAACTTACAAGTTTGCATAGCATAAATTGGGATAGAGGAAGTGACAGAATGGATCAAGGTAAGCCTACCTGCCATGCTCAACATGTTACTCTTCCAACTCGAAAGTCTGGATTGAACTCTATCAAAATAAGAATCATAAGTATGTTTATTCACACGATTGTGAATGAGAGGCATTCCCAAGTATTTCCCCAAATCATTTGTCAAGGGAGAACCACAAACTTTGCTTATTTCATTAGCCAAAGACTTGGGAGTGTTAGGAGAGCAGAACAAGAGGGACTTTTCAAAGTTAACAGCTTGACCAGACAAAGAGCAAAAGTCATTGATACATCCCTTAACCATATTAGCTTGCTGAGAGGAAGCTTCAGCAAACAGCATTAAGTCATCAGCAAAGAAAAGGTGAGAAACCTTAGGGCCAGACTGAGAGGCTTTAACAGACTTCCAGTCACCCATTTCCACAGCAGAATTAATAAGCTGAGACAATTTTTCCAAGCATAAGATAAAAATATAAGGAGATAAAGGATCCCCTTGTCTAATCCCCCTTTTGGCATAAAAGGTATCAGATAGCTCACCATTGAGACTTAGTTGGAAACTAGTAGAAGTGATGCAGCTCATAATCAGCTTAACCAAATCCAAAGGAATTTTAGTTTCATAAAGGACCTGCTCAATAAAAGACCAGCTTAATCTGTCATAGGCTTTAGAAAGATCCACCTTCCAAGCAATGAAACCCTTCATGCCACCAGAATTCTTAAATTTAAAGAGCATTTCTTGAGCAATCATAACATTATCTGAAATGTGCCTACCAGGAACATAACTAACCTGATTAGGACTTATAAGTTTCTGCATCAAGGGTCTAATCTTAGCCACAATGAGTTTGGAAATAACCTTGTACAAAGTGGTACAGAGACTGATGGGTCTGAAATTCACCATATGTTGATTTAAAATCAGACCTTGAGGAATAGAACAAGAACTGAAAGCATTGTGGCTAAGATTAAAATCAGTCTATTGATTTCAGTAATGCTTTCAGTTCTTGTTCTATTCCTCAAGGTCTGAAAAGACACTCTTGATTTAAAATCAGCTCATACTCTTGAATTAGAGAAGCCTCCAAATTGACAAGAAAAGAATTGCTATACCTGTCACACGCCTTCTGAATGCCGCCAATTCTAGCAAGGATTTTTTTCTTTCTCTGAAACAAATGACCAAAAACCTCCTTGTTCCAATGAGAAAGAGCAGAAGAAAGCTTCTTCACTCTAACAGGAAAATCACCATCCAACTTATCCCAAGTAGTGGAAACAAACTCAGGAAACTGTTCATGAGAAAGCCACATAGCTTGGAATCTAAAAGGACAAGCTCTTTTGTTAACATAGTTATTGGAATACAATTGCATAAGAATGGGACAATGATCAGATCTTGTTCTCGTCAAATGATGAATAAAAGCATCACAGAAAAGAGCCCTCCAAGCACAGTTGCAGAAAGCTCTATCTAATCTCTCCTTAATCCTATTATTAGTCCAAGTGTAAGAAGACCCTTGGAAACCCATATCAATCAAAGCACTTATGTTCACCCAATCCCTTAAGCCACCAAATCTACCAGAAAGAGGACCACTACTCTTGTCAGCACAGGAGATTAATTCATTGAAATCACCAATAAAGACACAAGGCAAATTTTGACTCCTAGAAAGATTCTCAAGATAAGGCCATAAAGCAGCTCTGGAGGTATGATTGCAACTAGCATAAATAACAGAAAGCATCCAAGCCTGTTTCCCAGGAAGCTTAATCTTAACAGAAATAGATTGAAAATTAGCATCAATAAAGTCCACCTGAACTTTATCCTTATTCCAAACTAGCCAAAGGCCACCAGAGAAACCCTCAGCTTCAGAGACTTTATAATCATTAAAACCAATATTCTGAAAAGTAGACCAAGCTCTAGAGAAAGGAACTCTAGGCTCACAAATATCCAAGATATCAATAGAATTTTATCTAACTAAATCAGAAACAGAATTCCTGAAATTACCACTACCTGCACCTCTTGCATTCCAAAATAAAACCTTAAACATTGGAAGGAATAGCCGAGGGGGTGGGGTATAATCCCAAATCATCATCAGACATGTCTTTCCCAACTTGGAGAGTATGGTCATCAGCACTGGCCAAATTGCCATTTTCAGCAAAAACGTTTTCAACAAAACTGTCATTTACAGGGGTAGAAGAGGGTTTCCTGTCGTTATTAGGAAAGAGATCCTCAGGAGGAGTATGTCCAAACAAAGCAGAAACTCCATTGCCTAGATCATTAGGGCTCTCAATATCAAAGGATAACTTCTTTGACACATGAATCTTCTGCTTGGAATTAGACTTCCTTCCTTTAGAAATTCTCACAGCTTTATTAGCCCCCATAGAACCAAAACTTCCCGAATTGGACACATCCTTCATAGGAACTCTAGGCATACTTGGTTTACAACCACTCGGCCTATTGGTGGCATAGAGAGAAGGTTCAACTTAGAAAGGTCCATAGGAGGAACCAGCAGCATGATTTTTAGTGCTGTTGTCTGTTGCAGGACTCATAATTTTCTTTTTTTTCTCTTGGAAGTTATTCCACAGTTTGACAATAGGAGGGGTTTGTTTAGAATTGTCATGAAGAGGCATATCATCAGTAACAACATCAGCCTCAACTTCACCATGAAGGACATCAAATCTAGAGCCAGAAATAGAGCTATTCTTAAGACCAGAGCTCTCACCAGTCTTCTTTTTGTTCCTATAACTCATTAGCATCCAAGGTCCTACATCATCCTTAATGAAAGCATTCTGCACAAAGTTCACATCGTCATTCTGCATGAGGGAATCACCTGCACACTGCTCCGAAGCACCAGAATTATCAGAGTCAACACCACTGCAATTAGGATCAACAGACTTCATACTGGATTTAGAAATCACAGATGTAAGGGTGGGACACAAATCCTTAGCATGCCCAAAACAACCACATTCAAAACAAATTAGAGATATCCCTTCATAAACAACCTGATAAGCAATAGATTCCACTTCAACATAAGGCTTTAATGGCTTACTAAGGTCAATCTCAACGCAAACACGAGCAAATTGGTCCCTAGATTGAGCTAGAGTAAGCTTATCCACCTTAACCACATCACCAAGGATCTTCCCAACCTTGTCAACAATATAGTCCTTAAAGTATTTCACAGGCAAACTAAAAATTCTAACCCAGAGAGCCATTTTACCAATGGTGTCAACCATAGGGTTAAAATCTGGACTCCATTTCCTCACAACCAAAGTTTGGCCAGCCAAAATCCAGGGACCTTCACACAGAGCGTAGTTCATATCTTCTTCCAAGTTAAATTTGACAATGAAATAACCATTAGGCAGATCAATAAGTTGCCATCCACTCTTAACTTGCCATTTACGTCTCAACCCACGCAACATGAAATCAAATGAGTTGGTTGAATTGGGTTTCCCCATCAACTTAACAATAACAGCACATCTCCATTCGAAATCAAGTTTGTTATGGACCTTATTAGAGAACGAAACATTCAACCCATGTTTACCAGCAGAGTAAGAACAATCATCATCGTTAAAACAAAACTCCTCAGACATAGATTGACTAAAGCGATTCACCGGGTTCTTCAGGGTGCTCGCATAAGACAACAGAGGTTTAACAGTACCAGAACCTTGAAGAACATCATCATAGTCTTCCATTTGGAGCGCAAGAAGGTTAGAGCAACCATCACCACCATTCTTCGTGCGCTTACGTTGATAAGTCATCAGATCTGAGTCTCCGCCACTTCCACGAGGAAGGGCGGAGAAAGTGAAAGCCGGCGAAGCCACCAGAACAAATAGAAAAATGATCGGAGCCGAAAAAGAACCAAGTCAACGACGGTCAATCGATGATAGGCACCACAACGGGAAGGATTCTAGAGAGAAAAAAGAGAAGCCAAAGAGTAGCAACTTTTCCAATTCCACAACAAAATTTCAATTTTGAATCAAACTTTCGGTTCCATTTTTTTTTTTTTTTGAGAAAAAGTAAGAAGAAAATATAACAAATTTTCCGGTAACGCACATATTTTTACAGAGGTGCTTCATATATAATGGATTTTAACACGTCACACTGTCACTTTCATGTTTCGGAGTCTACGAGCCGAATGAAGATTTTGAGGATTTGAAGCCAACGACCCGACCCAAGCACTTAAACCTTGACCCAAGCCCATGTGCAACAATTCCAGCCCCAACCCAAATAGTTAGGATGCCCTAACAAGTCACAGTAACCCCTCTGCCTGGGACATCAAGATCCAAAAACCGAAAGAACCAAGCACCGGGAAAAACCTCATCGGAGACACGTCGGAGAAGCAACCTTGATCCACTTCGCCGTTACTTGACATACTGTCATCTATTCTGTATACAGAGTTGTGGATCGTTTTGGACATATAATCAGGTACGTATGCAAATACTTGATACTTATCGCATACTAATCAAGACTGCAAGGTTTTCCAAATTATTGATTGTGATTTCGTAATTTTTTTTGGGAAAATTCATTCTAAAGGTACCCCACGTTTTCCTCTTTATAAAGATTGGTACCTGACGTTTGCCAAACCTCAAATCAGTACCTCATGTTTGGATTTTGACTAACCTTTGGTACTTTGACCGTTAGTTCCGTTAAATACTTAACTGAATTTTTTTTTTTTTTTTTTTTTTTACTATTTTCTACTTTTTGCTAGAACTTAATTATTCACTACCTATTTGTTTACTAGATCCTAATTACCTATCAATTCTAAGAACTAACCTTCATCATGCCAAATTCACCTAACGACTCTCTGTCTTAACGGCTACTATTCTGGCGGAATCACTGTTGTTTTAGTTTTGAAAAGTTTCTTAAGTTCTAGTAAAGCCAATAAATAAGAATTCTTAAGTTCTAGTTAAGCAGAAAGCAGGAAAATAATGGACAATTTTTTCTCAAATACCACTCCTAGGAGGTAATCCTCCACCTGGGGTTTGAGAAATTTAAATAAACACAGAAATTAAATCTCTCGAGTTGTTATTTTACTTTCTCAGTATTCTTATCTCTAGATAAGTGATCTAGAAATTCAACTATACTTGGCCTAGCAGGGTCAAATTCTTCTACTCCTATTTCTTTTTGAAGATGAATATGCTCGTCGTATAGAGTGTTTAGAACTCTACAAGCGTATTCAATGGAGTATTGGTTTTCTTGGATGTGTCTTGTGTGAAAACACAAGTTCCACTTTTCTTTTTCTTTTTCTATGAAATAAGATTGATAATTTTTTAGCTGCTTTGGCTCTCTTTTATTTGTTAAGAGGAGCCAACTTTGTGGCATAAGCTTTTGCTTTACCTGTTTTTGAGCAAAACAGGCTCTGATACCAACTGAGGAGGATCTAACCAACAGTTTCTAACCGCGGTTCAAAATTTCAAGAGGTTCTTGTTCTAGTTGCAGAAGTTGTTCGAGTTCTGCGATTTGTCTTTCTGCTATACGAATGCCTTGAGTAAACCTAAAAACTATATCCCAATAGCCTGGTCTACTTCTAGGAAATCTTTCTCTAAAGTTTTTTAGTATTTTTAATTTTACCTTTTTATCTTTTATTTCTTTTTCGGTGATTCTAATATTTTCTAAATAAATTAAAAGCTGTGAAGAAATACTGTAATGATTAAAATTAACTGCTTACCCTTGAGTACAGAGGATAAATTACATATATGCAGTATAATTGAATAAACAACTTTTTATGCCCACCATGCTCCGTCAAAATGATTAAAATCTAATTTTAAAAGGAAAATAAAGACAACTAACGGAATTTTTAACGGTGTTAACTGAGAGGTACCAAAGGTAGGTAGATTTTGAAACGTGAGGTACCATTCTGATATTTTCAAAACGTGAAGTACCAAAGTTTATAAAGCCAGAAAGGTGAGGTACCATTCAAACTATTTTTCCACAATTGATTTTAAGCTTCCTATCTCCTTAGGAATAGAACCAGAAAGGTTATTTCTGAAGAGGAGGAGAACTGTAAGATTTTTCAGGAAACCAATTTGTGGTGGGATTCTCCCGGACAATTCATTAAGAGAGAGATCAAGATAATTGAGTTTGGCGAGGTAGCTAATTTCGGGTGGGATGGTGTTGAAAAGTTTGTTCATGCTGAGAATAAGATATACAAGATTTGGGAAGGCCAAGAAAGAAAATGCTTGTAGTGTACCTTGCAAATGAAACTTGCTTAGCTTTATCCTTGTGACACTTCCACCTTTGTTGCATGAAATACCAGTCCAATTGCACGGGATTGATGAATAGATGACATGATCATTGGGAAGGTAAGTCCATGTGGTCAGGTTTTGATTTTGGAAGCTGGCTTTCCATTTGATGAGAGCTTCTGCTTCAGAAGCAGAAGCAGAAGCAGAATCAAGGTCTGCCGCTGAAACAAGCTGAACATACAAGAAGGTAAAGCAATATGCTAGAGAGCATACTATGGCATAAGTTAAAGATGTCATGGTTGCAAGCTATGAATATTGCTTTGTGTGAGATGATATATATAGTATGCTGCCAGTTCCTGCTAAATTTCTTTAATTTCCACAGTTGACAACAGAATTATTGTTACACTCGTTCCATCCCTTTTCCCTCGTTTTGTCATGTCTCTCATTAGTCTTCATAAATAATAATCTTTATAATTTATGTATTTATTTTAGAAATAATCTCGGTCCCACGACCGAGAATTAGAGGAAACAACAGACCAGTGATGCACCAAGTAATGACATATGAGTCATCCCAGTTCCAAACAATGAACTATTAGCAAACAATTATGTGAGAAACATAATTACTTTCTCGCCATTTCAAAGTAACATAATCACGATAACTGAATCACGGTCAATTTATAAGCACACAAACACAAATGAATATAGAATTGTGCAGACTAGATTTCCTAGCAAAGATAGGAAACTAGGTTACCTGAGTTTGAGAGAGATGACATCGACATCCTAGCAGCTACAGTTGAACCAAAACAAGAACAACACCGGTACAAAGCCTTCCTCACTTCCACACTAAAATGTTAGTATGGGATTAAACAAATTGTAAGAGTGTTGAGTACAGAGGATTCTCCTCTTATTTATATTGCCCAGTTAACTCGATACAGGACTCATCCCAATTGGAGTCCAACATCTATATAATGGTTATCAAATCCAGAACTAAAGTTGATCACAACACCTAAAATTAATCAGGTAATTAACATATTTCTTGCTATTTGTATTTTGTTAAACCAATTTGTATTATCGTAAGGTTGCCGATAATTAAAGTCCGACATTTTCCAAGAGGTACAAGTAGGTGAAGGAGCCATACGAAACAAAAACGTAACAATCTTTCGTAAGTTTTGTGGTTAATAAGCAATGGTTCCAATCAGAAACCATTCGTTACGAATAAAACACGACTTTTCTGCAGCTCCAACTATGAGCTAACTGCTGCGTTGTACTTCTTGTATTATTTAGTTTGTTTTGGCTTTTGGGTCTCCCTTAATCATTCAATCAATTCTAGATGTGCATAGACAAATAGGAAAGATGAATTACCTGCAGGAGAAGTAAGCGAGAAAGGGAAGCCTTCGTGTCTGAATATAACAACAAGGGATCTCAAGGACGTCAGATGAGTAGTGACAAAGCTGTCGAAGGATGGAAATGGATCCACAAGACAAATATTGACTTGAGATGGTTCCATTATAAGGATTAAGGAAGAAAGTCTGGCAGGTCAATTAGAAGTTTATTAGTGCTAGTAGACCCCATGGATAAAACCTGACCTTGGTCACATTCCGTGTCAGCCAAGTAACCAGAGCAAAAGTCCAATCTTCCACCCATGAAAATGTGCTTCTCCCAAAACTGGCCATCTTTGTTGTTTAGGTTAGAGGCTTTCCAGAGTATTGATATCCTTGAAGGTGAGTGTACTAGGAGTCTAGGAGCTTTGTAGCGTATGCATTCAGATTATTAGCGTTTTTGTATTTGCTTTGATAATCTATAAAACCAAAGAAAGATCAAATAATGATATCCTTCCTAAACAAGTAGTCCTAAACATATACTCGATATACCTATGCGCATCAACAATACACAATATTACATGTATAGAGTCATGGCATGATGTACATACAAGAAATCATCACCTCATCACAACTCATACTCAAAAATCCGCCATTGCACTTGATCAACTTAATGACCTCCATTCTTTGTGCTAAATCTTCTTTCATCACTTAATTAACTGATACTCCTACACAAGTACTGTATATGAAGTATAACTACTAGAAAGAAGTATACATTCCCTTGTTCTCAACATCGAAATCAGGTTGTGAAACCATTGAGGGTAAGCAAATCACCACATGTTGCCAGATATAATGGCTTTGACAAATGCAGCCTCTGAGTTTCCAGTTGCTGAGAAACTTGTTTCATTGTTGGACGACATTCCGGACTGGAATTCAAGCATGAAAATGCTGTCTTTAAAACAGAGAGCACCTCCCCTTCAACTTCATCTGTAGGAGCAGAAATACGTTGGTCCAAAACATCCACAATATGCATTTGATGGGCTGGTAACACAGGTGATGATGTCGATGCTGAGGGTAAGGGTAAGAGAATATCTCCTGGATGCCTTCCCATAATTATTTCCAGTGTTACCACTCCAAAGCTATAAACATCACATTTCTCATTCACTTCCATAGTATAAGCAAGCTCTGCCAACAAAAATATCATGAAAGTTGAACTGTATGTCAGTACTGAAACATAGGTATACTATAAATTCATGATTCAACTTTTAAGAAATCAAATCATGCACACACAACCAGTTCTACGTTGAATTAGATAAGATAACAATTAAAAGCCACTGTCGCAGTTTACTATGTAGTTAATAATAGAATCAATCATTCAGACCAAAACAACAGTTTAAAATAGGACAAAGATTGGAATTTCTTTCTGAAATTGAAAAAACAGAACCAAATAGTGCGTCTAATGAATCTGCCACGTTAAAAAAAGCACTTGATAGCCAAAAAAAAAAAAATCTGCCACGGCATAAAAATAAAAGTGAAAAAAGTATTACCTGGGGCTATATAACCATATGTGCCTGCAAGGGTAGTCCAATTAGCTGAGTCTGGATTTAAGAACTTAGCCGTGCCAAAATCTGAAACACATGCTTCATATTCAGAATTTAGCAAAATGTTCTTGCTCGATACGTCTCTATGCACAATTGGTGGCAAGCAATCGTGGTGCATGTAACACAAGGCATGAGCAACACCTCTGTTGATATTTAACCTTTTACTCCACCCCAACTCCTTGGCCTTATCATCTTCACTCAGCATTGTGGCTAAATTACCCCTTTCTAGATATTCATAAACCAGAAATGTCTGTCGTGGATGCGAACAAAAACCTAAGAGCTTCACAATGTTTCTGTGTCGCATCTCAGTTAGTGCCCTCACTTCATTCAAGAATTCCTTTCGAAAATTCCTGTCATCATTTTGTAGCAGATGGAGTTTCTTCACAGCAACTGTGTTGGCAGATGACAAACTTGCTCGGTAGACGTTTCCATGTCCTCCCTTCCCAATGCAATACATAGGATCAAAATCTTCAGTTGCATTTATGATTTCCTCATACATGGTTCTTCCATTTAACCGAAATACAGAATAAAAGATTTCATCCATGTTACTATCTTCTAGTCGTTCTAGATGTGGATGCTTCTGATTTTTTTTTGGTACAATTGCTAATAGCAAGAGTGATAGAACTACAACTGCACCTAGAAGAGGGAAGATTATGAGAGCTACCAGTCTGAGGTCATTTTTTGAGCTTTGTTTATCGCAGGGTTTCAAAAATCGAACTGTTCCACACAATCCTTTGTTCCCTGCTAATGCTTCTTCGTTAGCATCTTGAAATGCTGTATTGTTCGGAAGTGCGCCTTCCAAGTCATTGTAGGAGACGTCAACATACGTTAAGCCAAGCATGTCTTTGAAACTTGTTGGAATGACACCAGAAAGGTTATTATAGGAAATATTGAGGCTCTCCAGACTCTCCATACCGCTCATTTCTGTTGGTATCATATCTTTTAATGTATTATGACTCAGGTCTAGGTGGGACAGTTGAGTTAACTTCCCCAACTGAAATGGAATTGCATGACTAAACTCATTGTTGCTCAAATTCAAGTAGTTTAATTTGAGAAAGTCTCCCACAAAGCTTGGAATTGAATCGTTGAACTTGTTTTTTGATAGATCTAGATTTTCTAGATCAGTCAATGATTCAAACTCTGGAGGGACATGACCTGACAGTTGATTATTATCCAACTTCAGCTTCAACAATGAAGTCAACCTCCCTAACTCCTTTGGAATAGTACCAACTAAACCATTGGAAGAAAGATCAAGTTCATGAATTTTAGTTGCGTTTCCAATCTCAGGAGGTATAGAACCTGTAAGATTGTTTCCGGCCATTCGGAGGGTCACTAAATTTGGTGACTGCCCCCAAGTTTTTGAAACCTCACCAGAAAAAGCATTGTAGCTCAGGTCTATAAAGTTAAGATTCGGGTAAACACCTAAGTCTTCAGATATGTTGCCAGTAAATTGGTTCCCATTAAGATGGAGTCTGAATAAGCTGGTGCATGTTTTCAAGCTTGTGGGGATTGTGCCAATCAAATAGTTGGAGTCTACAGAAAAATTAGTGAGGAATCCACCTTGGCAAATGTTTTGAGGCAAATAGCCAACAAACTGATTTGTGTCCAAACCGAGTTTGATTAACTTCTTAAGATTTCCTATCTCTTGGGGGATTGAGCCAGAAAGATTGTTGTCACGGAGGATTAAGTATTCCAAGTTAGTCAAGTTGCCGAATGAAGTAGGAATGGAACCATTGAGTTGGTTCTCACCAAATTCTAGCTTAACTAGAGATTTCAGGTTCCCTATCTCTATAGGAATTGTGCCAGACAGGTTATTTCTGAAGAGCAAGAGAGTGGTGAGGTTTGTGAATTCACCAAATGTTGTTGGAATTGATGCAATGAGATTGTTCTCCCCCGATTCTAGACGCAGAAGAGATTTCAAGTTCCCAATTTCTCTAGGAATAGTATCAGAAAGTTTATTTTTATAAAGATAAAGAAACTTAAGACTTGTTAGAAGACCGATTTCAGGTGGGATTCTCCCGGTGAACTGATTTTCGGATAGATCAAGATAAATGAGTTTGGAGAGGGAATTGATTTGAGGTGGGATGACATCGAAGAATTTATTCAATGTGAGGTTAAGAAACTTAAGATTGGGAAAGGCTATGAACAAAAGTTCGTGCAGCGTACCTTGTATAGTGGAATTTGCAAGGCTTATGTTGGTGACACTTCCAGCAGCATTGCACAAAATACCAGTCCAACTGCACGGACTGGCATTTGCTCTCCAATCCTTGAGCTGGTTAGTATGATTCAGAAAGCTGGCTTTCCATTTCAGAAGAGCCTGCGCTTCATTTTCGGAACCAGCTGAAGCAAAACAAAGAAGATGAAGCAACACGAAAACGCAGTAAGCTGGAGCTAAAGATCTCATCATGGCTTTTGTTTTGTTTATGTGTATACAATTAAGGTTTCATCATCAATTCTAGCATTGTCCTATATATATGGACTATGGTTGTGTTATTCTTCATGGTTTGACTTTGAAAATCGAGTCTTTAGAATCATCCTTCCTCGATCTTTCCTATGTTTTTGGGCAAGTGAGTTTGTGGTCTGTAACTCTGTATACTCTGTAGTACAGCTTGTGTCAAAGACTGCAGACTTGGAATCAATACCGACCTATATAGATGAATAAGACTGTTGCTGATCAACTAAAGAGGGAACTGAGAGTCTGAAACAAGTGAAGTATATATGATCAATTCTTGTCTATATATGACCCGCCATTATGGACTTACTGCTTGATAGGTATGGACAACGAAAAAGAGAATCTGATGGAAGGTCTGAGGGCTCACTAAAAATCAATCCTATCCAGCTCTATTTTGTAGTTCCAATTGAATCCAAAACATGCACCATAATTATTTAGGAGAAAAGTAGGGGTGGATTCGGTTCCATTCGGTTCGGTTTTTGACCAAAACTGAGAACCAAACCGAACTAAAAATTCGGTTCGGTTCGGTTCGGTTTTTTATTTTTAGAGGGAGTGAACCGAAAACCGAACCAAACCGAACGGTTTGGTTCGGTTCGGTTTTTTTTCGGTTTTTTTTTTTTTTTGCAAAATTTTAAATATTTGTATTTAAAAAAAAACTTTGTAAAAAATTCAAAATTCGCTAATTCGACAATTCAAGTAGTTGAGTTTTTTTTTTGTTCCTGATAGTTCCTTATTTTTATAAGCATACGCATACAATCTATTGGTAATATTTATGACAACAAATCATCAATCTACAAAAATTGTAACCACCAAAGTCTTGACTCTTAAAAATTCAAACTATGACATCATAATTTAATATTTTTAAATTAAAAAAATATGGCCTTGGATTTTTTAGACAACACAACACTCTTAATATTTTACCTAGAGTCCTACACGAACATTTTGAATATTTTGACATGCACACAACCTCACACAAAAACAAAATAAAATATAAAATATTAATAAAAAAGTAAAATATATAATCATAAAACCTAAAATCACATTAATCAAATCAAATATTTAATAATAAAATACAAAACGACATCTTTTTAATGAGAATTCGGTTTTTTGGTTCGGTTCGGTTTTTCACAAGGTAAAACCAAAAACCAAACCGAATTGATTCGGTTCGGTTCGGTTTTTTCTTTTCGGTTTGGTTTTTTTTCGGTTCGGTTTTTTTCGGTTTCGGTTCGGATTTCGGATCGGTTTTTTTCGGTTTTCGGTTTTTTTCGGTTTTCGGTTTTCAGTTAGTCTCTTACTAAATTGTTTGAACTCTCTTATCGAATTAAAACATGTTGGATTGATGAAGATAACAATGTCCAAGATTGAGTTGAACGTTATATTGATATGGGATTTATTTTATAAATTTGTTCTTGATAAAATGGATATCCAGGAATTAGGTTTGTAGTGATTCCTATAGCTTGGAATTGTGAAAAATGTTAATAATAATAATATATTTTATCTGATCGTCAGGAGAAATGTTTTGGTTAAATGATAATTATAATAACTGTTTCCTCCTGTTAAACACATCTTTAGGATAAATGTTTTGGTTTCTATACGCAAATCTGAGAAAGCGTTTAACATTTTGATTGATCGAAATGTTTAATTTTTTTTAATTTTTAATTTTTTTTTGGGTTTCAGTTAGTCACTGGAAGTGAATTCCTGTGTTTAAGCTCTTTTGGTTGTTAATCAGGTAATGTTCTTTTGTACTCTCTTTGACACTATGTTTTCTCATCGGCTGTTTTGATTCTTAGTTTTTGCTCTGGTTTAGATTTTGTCTTCTGTTTTGAGTTGAGATTTTTTTTTTGTTAGAGATGGATATATATAATTTAGTTCTATGGGTATTATTCTCTTTAATTTTGTGTTAGCTATTTGTTTTTTTTCCCTTCTTGGGCTTATTTTTTAGGATTTGGTTTGACGAAAGTATTTATAAAGCACGAGTGTAAAACCATGACTAGAACAGTGTTCAGCAAAAATGTAAATAAACACAATTTCGTCTAGTACAATCTCACTCTACTTTATCGACTAAAATATAGTTTTTGATATGTCAGTTCGAGCCATTCAAGATAATATAAATCTCTTAATTATATCCCTGCTTCAAGGGAAAACCATTTGATTCGAAATACCAAGTCACCATGAAATATGAGTGTTTGTGGAGAATTGCGGCTGCACCCGACTTATTTTACAGGTTGCCTACGTACCCCGGATGGGATCAAGCCACTCGTACTTCAAATTTTATGGCATGAGGATTTCAGTAAGTAAATAACCTACTGAAAAATTTGGTAAGGTATTTGAGTGAATTTGGCTTTAAAAGAACCATAGATTTGGTTTAACATGTTGCACCCAGATTTAAATCCAGATTGCCTACATACCTTTTGAAGGGATCAAACCATTGTAGTTCATTCGTTATGGGTATTTGAATTTTTCTTGGTTTTGTACCAAAGGTAGATTTTAGTGTCATTATATTTAGACACATTTATCTTTCTTTCAAATCTCGCACCATTTTGTTGCGAAACCAGACTTCATATATTTAATTTGGACACCCATGTCTCCGTGCTGATGCATGTCACACTGTTTCTAGACTTTCGTCAAAACCTGAAAAAGATTACTAGTCTCTGCTTTAAAAATTCGTCCGTGGCCCAGCTTTTATGGAGCCGAGAACTCATGGAGGTCCATGAAGCCTAGAACTCACAGAGGCCACTTTTTTTTTCAATTCTGCCATTTATTCTTTAAGTTCAGCTCGTTGCTGCTTACTTCAATTCCCCCAATATTCATGTCGTAGGAGAAAAGAAACGTGGACATTGAGCTTCTGAGATGGACATTGAGCTTCTGAGATGGACTCAAAGACAGAAGTCGAATTGGAATCAGAATTGAGGATGGATGGCGACTGCATTCTGGTCCGAAAAGGTTTGAGCCTGCAATTGGGACTTCTGCATATAAATCTCGTGAGGATTCCACCACTTCTCCTTTCTTCTTTCTTTGATTCCTGACCTTTAGAGTTGAAAATTTCTGAACTTGATTGGCACTGAGCTCTTGCATATTTTGATTTGAGGTGAACTCGTGTTTGAGGGGTTGTTGCAGTAGCATATTGGACTTGAGGTGAAAGAGGGCTCGTGCTCGAGGGGATATTACAGCAACATATTAGTGAGCTTCAGGTGGACTTGTGGAAATTTCGTGAAGAGGCTCGTGCTCGAGGGGTTGTTGCAGCAGCATATTGAAAGAGCAATATACTGGTCTACAATAGCACACCCACCACCTACTCGACAAAAGGTCAGACTGAACTTCTACAACCATCTCATGCAAAATTTGAGCTGAGGTACTCCTCTTGAGGTTTGTCTTACTGACTTTGACTCTCCCTTAATTTCATCACTTCTTAGTTGCTTTGTGCTTTGAAAATTGTTCGAAGTGAATTGGGTGAACTTGGTGGAGAGATTGAATCTTGCTTGGGACGACATTGAGCTCTTCATTGATCCCCTTTTTTTTTATACACTCCAGACCAAGGAGTTGGGGTCGTTGTCTTATTCCTTTCATAGCTGAAGTTTCTTTTAGAATAACATCGCCAGGCTTTTCTCTTTGGCTTAATGGGCACCTTTCAAAACTTATAGGCATGCCATGAGTTTATTTGTCTTGTTCATGGACATTTAGTTAAGAAACCACCGTCAGAGCTTTCATTGTGATCAACTTGATTTGAGCACAACAGGGCGCCTCTTTTAGACTTGAACTTAGTCTTTTGCTGGTTTGCGATGAACAAGCCATCTTGTGTTAATCGAATAATCCACCCCTTGGACTATTTTGCCGGAGTGACTTCAAACCCTAAACCCTAAACATAACTGGACCTCTTCAAGGAAAGTCACCACATTTTTTGTTTTCACTATGATTTCTTATTAATAGGGAAAGGTGAAACCCCATGTTTATATTTTTAAACTTCTTCAACCAATTTGATTATTGATGTTGGCATGAAATTTAGGTTTAGACTTATTTGGCCGTCGTGGTAAAAGAAAAGAATCATGGCATTTGGGGAAGTATTGGTTTTGAGGGTTAACTATAAAACATGAATGGCTATGGTTTTGGTGGTATGAGAACTGTGTATAGGGCTTTGTATTTGACTTTTGGCTTTGTAGTTCGTAACCAGGGTAAATAGGTAGCGACCATAGAACTAGAGAACTTTATAACCAAAATAATAGTATTCAGAGAACACAGTAACCAGAGCCAGAACTATAGAGAACCATAAAACCAAAAGCCCGGGAACCATGGTAACCAAGGGAACATAGGAACATAGTAACCAGAGAACTATCCGTGAGGGATTATGAAGGTACAAGGTCTTGAGGAACTAGGTAACCATCCACGAGGGAACTGAAAGGCATCAAGCTTTGAGTAACTAGGAAAAGAACAAGAGCTGCGTGAAAAGAAGTCTTCGTCGAACCTTGTAGACGAATTGTCCCCCTCCTGGTATGCGCGCACTTCTTCTTTTGTTCTTCTGCTAGTCTGCTCTGCTCTTCGTGTTGGTGTTGATTGGGACCCTCCTCCTCTCTGCCTTCTTACGCTGGCCTCTTCTCTTCTTCTTTGTGCTTCTCCGTCTGTTCTCCTCTTCTTCTTTTTTGATGCAAAGCCTCTTGGTCTCTTATATAGTGAACTAGCAACTAGAGGTTGAGTTCTAAAGAGTCTTGTACTTGGCGTAGCCTGTGATACGGAAGTGAAGCTGTAATCCTTATCAAGAAAGTTGTCACATATTAATCATGCTCAAACTCAAACACTTGACGGCCTTGAGTGCTTACGGCTGGACTCCACATATTTCACTTCTCTTTTTTTTTTTTTTTTATACTTTTACTATCCTCCTCTTTTTTCTTTTTTAAACAAACAGAATGCAATAGTGTGAGCATAAAACCATGGAATTATACAACAAAATCTTTGATTTGTTTATGTCTACACGTAGACAAAACATTTCAAACTGCAACGAAACCAAATTAAAGAACGAGCAAACTAGTACAACACTGGAAATGAAATAGATTACAACTTTAGAAAGAGGCAACCTTTAAGAAGTATTACAAGACGAAAGAGAAACATTCTCAGATAGCCAAAGCCAAACCATCGAGAGCAAGCAAGTCACCTAGTGTTATCATACGTAATGGCTTTGACAAATGCAGCCTCTGATGAGTTTCAAATTGTTGAGAAACTTGTTTGATAGTCGGACGACATCGAGGGCTGGAATTCAGGCATGCAAATGCTATTTTAATAAGCAAGAGCATTTCCCCTGCTACTTGATGATTCGGAGGGGAAATGCTTTGGTCCAAAACATCCACAATTGGCATTTGATAAACTAGTAAGGCCGTTGATGATAATGACGACGACGACGACGACGACCCCGATGATAAAGATGAGAGAAGATGTCCATGATGTATACCTATAACTATTTCCAATGCCACCACTCCAAAGCTATAAACATCACACTTCTCATTTACCTCCATTGTATATGCAAGCTCTACAGAATACAGACACACACAAACACAAATAACAGGTCATTTAAAAGGAATCATGAAGAATCTAAAAGCAATAATTTTCCTAAAAACAAAAGTATAAATGTTGATAGATACTATGGAAAGCAGAGAAAAACATTTAATTACCTGGTGCAACATGTCCAAAAGTGCCGGCAAAGGCAGTCCAATTAGCTGAGTCTGGATTTAGGAACTTAGCAGTGGCAAAGTCTGAAACACAGGCCCCCATATTCGGAATCCAGCAAAATGTTCTTGCTGGATATGTCCCGGTGCACAATTGGTGGCAAGCAATCATGGTGCATGTAACATAAGGCACGAGCTACACCTTTAACAATATTCACCCTTTTACTCCACCCCAGTTCTTTAGCTTCCTCATCTTTGCTCAACATTGTGGCCAAACTACCATTTTTAAGATACTCATACACCAAGAATGAGTGGCGCCTATGTGAACAGAAACCATATAGCTTCACAATATTCCGGTGTCGCATCTCAGTTAGCACCCTGATTTCATTCAAGAATTCCTTTTGAAAATACTCATCATTAGCGCATAACAAATGGATTTTCTTCACAGCTACTGTGTTAGCATTTGACAAAGTTGCTTTGTAGACGCTTCCCTGTTGTCCCTGTCCTATGCAATACACGGGATCAAAATCTTCCGTTGCACTTACGATTTCCTCATGCATCGTCTTCCCATCAAACTTTAGTATCGAAAAAGAAATTTGTTTTTTCCTGTTTTTTTCTTCTAGATGCTGATGTTTCTTTTTCCTTTTTGCTACTATAGCAAATATAAAGGAAAGAATTGTAAGTGCTCCAAGAACAAGGAAGATAATTAGAAGTAAGACTTTATGGTCCTCTTTGGGGATTTGATTATTGCAGGGTTGCAAAAATCTTGTATTGCCACACAAACCCTTGTTCTCCTGCAATGCTTCTCGATGAGCAGCCTGAAAGGCATTGTTGTTTGGAAGTGGACCTTCCAAGTCATTGTAGGATATGTCTACATACGACAACCCGTGCATGTCTTCAAAACTTGTTGGAACAAAACCCGAAAGATTGTTGTGGGATATGTTAAATATCTCCAGACTCTGCATGTTGCTAATATCTGATGGTATTTGACCTTCAAGTGCGTTAAAACTCAAATCTAGTTGGGACAGCTGAAATAACTTACCAAACTGAAATGGAATATCTTGACTGAACCTATTGTTGCTCAAATTCAAGTGATTTAACTTGAGAAAGCTACCCACAAAACTTGGAATTGAATCATTGAAACTGTTTGTTGATAGATCAAGATATTCTAGATCAGTCAATGATTTTAACTCTGAAGGGACACGACCTGAAAGTTGATTGCCATCCAACATTAGCTTCACCATTGAAGTTAATCTCCCAAACTCTTTAGGAATCGTCCCGAATAAACGATTTGAAGAAAGATCTAGCTCATGAATTTGGGTTGCGTTACCAATCTCAGGTGGTATAGTACCAGTAAGGTTATTTCCTGCAAATATTAGGGACGCTAAATTTGGGCATCGTCCCCAATTTTTTGAGAGTTCACCATAAAATTCATTGTGGCTCAAATCTATAAAATTCAGCTTTGGATAAACACCAAATGCTTCTGAGATGTTACTTGTCAGTTGGTTCTCTTCAAGATGGACTCTGAATAAGCTCATGCAGTTTCTCAAGCTTTCCGGGATTGGGCCCGTTAGATGGTTGATGTTTGCTGAGAAGTTTGTGAGTGATCCGCCCCTGCAAGTATTTTGTGGCAAATAACCAGAAAGTTGGTTTATACCCAAGTGCAATTCTGTCAACTTCTGGATATTTCCTAACTTTTGAGGGATGGAGCCAGAAAGTTGGTTATCACGGAGATAAATGACTTCTAAGGTTTGCAAGTCAGCCAATGAAGTGGGAATAGAACCACTTAGTTTGTTGATGCTCAATTTTAGATTCACCAAAGACTTCAGGTTCCCTATCTCCTCGGGAATGGTTCCAGAAAGGTTATTTGAATTGAGATAGAGAGTGGTAAGATTGATCAGGCCACCCAATGTTCTCGGAATTGAACCAGTAAGCTGATTGTGGCTCAACTCTAGATCTGTCAAAGCTGAAAGGTTCCCTATTTCTGTAGGAATCGATCCGGAAAAATTATTTGAATCTAAATAGAGAGCGGTAAGGTTGGTCAGATCACCCAATGTTGTCGGAATTGGACCGCTGAGTTGATTCACCCTTAATGATAGATTCACCAATGATTTCAAGTTCTCTAACTCTTTCGGAATGGTTCCAGATAGGTGATTTGAATACAGATAGAGAGTGGTAAGGTTGGTCAAATTACCCAATATTATCGGAATTGAACCATTGAGTTGATTGTAGCCGAACTCTAGTACTATAAGAGATTTCATGTTCCCTAACTCTTTTGGAATGGGGCCAGAGAGGTTATTTTGGCCGAGGTAGAGTCTGGCAATATTTATGAGATAACCAAGTGATGTTGGAATTAAACCATTGAGTTGATTATTGCTCATTGATAGATTTACAAGTGCTTTCAAGTTCCCTAATGAAGGAGGAATAACGGCAGAAAGATTATTTTTGTGGAGATAGAGACATGTAATATTTACGAGTAGACCAATTTCTGGTGGTATTCTCCCAGAAAATTGGTTCCTGGAGAGGTCAAGATGGAGGAGTTCGGAAAGGGAAGTGATTTGAGGTGGGATGACATCAAAGAGATTATTGACGCTGAGGTCGAGATATTCGAGATGGGGAAAAGATGAGAATGAAAGTTCATGTAGTGTACCTTGTATGCCAGAACTGACAATGGTTATATTGGTGACACTTCCAGCTGCGTTACATGAAATACCAGTCCAATTGCATGGGCTAGACTTTGCTGTTCGGTTGGTGGAAGAATTGGTGGCATTGGCATTCGTCTTGGGAAGGTAAATCCAGTCCTTGAACTGGTTCTTGTGGGAGGTTTGATTTAGAAAGCTGGCTTTCCATTTGAGAAGAGCCTCTGCTTCAATATTTCTAGCAGAAGCAAAATGTGGAAAGTAGTTTTGTGATGTAGGTATGTGAACATACAAGAAAAGGCAGCAAATTAGAGGGCATATGTGATCGATAGTTAAAGATCTCATGGCTCTTGTTTAATTTTTAAACCTGATATGCTATATTTATAGGATTTTTCCGCATATCTTCTACCTTCAACTATTTGTTTTGTTGGGTGGCTTTGTTTCTTATTTTCTTTGTTCATTCTCAGTTCCCTGTACCATGATCTATTTTTCTACTTGCTCTGCTCAATACTTCCACTAGTTTTCAAGGTATTACTAGCAATCAATAGGTGTTTCTAATCTTCTCTACTCCACTATTCCTTAATAATGGTGGTTGTGCGGACATCTAAGTCTTTGTTGATAATTTATTTTTCAGACAGGAGGGTTGGGTTGCATAGTACTGGAAATAATTGTTTTGCCTATTGCATGATGAACAGATCATGAAAAGTTGAAAACAACTCGGAAAGACATGTAATTGGCGGTGATTGGTAGCTCTAGTGATACGAGCATCTATGCTGAACGCCATTTAAATAAAAAAAAAACAGCTTTTATTAAGACAAAAGCAATGAAGAGGAATGCAGACAAGCAGTCCGCTTTATGAAACTAAATAGGCAGCTAAGAACAGGGGCTTAGCAGCCCTACTAAAATATGATTCTAGAGACTCCACCTTATTGTCACTTTCGTAAGTTGGCTCATGCACGACTGCACATTTGTATGTTTGGAAATCTCTTATTATTTTAGGGCTTTTTTGCCTACCAACAAAGCATGGCAATGAAAATACAGACGTAACAGATATTCCATTTTTGTTTTGGGCTAATTTCCCCATGTTTTGTTAGAAGGCACATAAGAGAACTGTCATGGCTCTCAAATCTCATTATGTTCGTCATTTCAGTGTCACTGAGATTCAATAATGTTTGAAAATTGAAATACATCGTTTATTGTCATTTTCAGCTCGTTATGAGCCGATCTCTCTAGAGTTTCCTTAAGTAAAGCTGAGATACATGTTTCAGCCAATGATATTTTCTGCAACTGTAATGGGATTAAGTTGGCACCATGTCATTTTCTTTTGATTAGCTTGCATTATTCAGAACTTGACTTGTCTTTGTCCGACTTTGATCAAAAGATAATTGTGGCATTATTTTGGTCAAACTCTGTATGCAGCTAAACATTTCTATCATACCACCATTATAACTACTGTAGCATCATTGGCAACTTGACTAGAAACCATACAGGGTTTACATGGATGGATATGTCACTCCATTTCTAATTTAGTTGAGTACTAATGGGAGTAGTTGGTCAAATGTCACAGCCGCTGGGCAGTTTTTTATTTACACAAAATGTGCAAATGTGATAAAAATATGTATGAATGTCAAATTGTTTCAGACTTGTAGATATATATCCAGATTGTAGTTGCATATATATAGTTTGTTAGTGTGCAAGTAGTCACTCAATTTTAGATCAAGTTTGTAATATGTGTTCCATTTATTGAACGAATTATTTGACACCAAAAAAGAAAAATGAACCATGGCAGTTTGGGGAACGAGTTTGGGCGGAGAAGGCAGAAAAGGAGTAAAAGAGTGAAGAAATCTACAGAGACAAAGAATGAGAACGAAACAAGGGAGATCGGGTTCGTAGTTGCAGACTATTTGATCAATCCAGAGACGCTTTGCCATTTTCACTCACTCCCTCCATGAGGCTCAGGTAACGCTGTCTCGCATTAAGCTCAATTATAACCCAATGGTTACTTTCTTTTTCCTTTTTTTTTTTTTTCTTTAACTCGATTCAAGTTATTTTATAAGAACAATGAGAGAATTTTCGACCAAACATCTATATTTCACTATAAATGTTGCAAAAGATACACGTTATCCACTGTGTTTAAGAATTTTTTTTAGTAGGAATGAAGAGTTTAGACTTCAGACTATCATAACCCAAACCCAAAAGCTTTCACAATTCACATCTCACGTATAGATCCAATTGGACTATTTTCTTGCTTCACAATGGCGAGAACAGAACACAATAGTGTAAATGTCAAACGGTGCAGAAATCCTTGATTTGTTTATCTCTACATCTTTAGAGAAAATAGTGTAACTTCACCTAGATTACATCTTTAGAGAGAAGGCAACCTTTAAGAAGAAATCCAAGACTTCAACAGTATAATTTAGGAAAAAAAAATAAAAATCTCATGTAGCCAAAGCCAAACCATCGACAGCAAACAATTCACCTAGTGTAATCATTCGATTTCCTCAGTTTCTCATATTGTCAAACCAGTGAGAGCAAGCAATTCACCACATGTTATCATATTTAGTGGCTTCGACAAATGCAGCCATGGAGTTTCCAATTGTTGAGAAACTAGTTTCATTGTTGGACGAGATTGAGAATTCGATTTTATGCATGAAAATGCAATCTTCATAACAGAGCAATTCCCCTGTAACTGGATGAGTGGGAGGATATATGCGTTGGCCCAAAACATCCAAAATTGGCATTTTAATTGGCTGGTAATGCAGTTGATGAGGACGATCCTGATGATAAAGATGACAAAAGATCTCCTGGATGTCTTCCCATAATTATTTCAAATGTCACCACTCCAAAGCTATATACATCACACTACTCATAAACCACCATTGTATAAGCAAGCTCTGCTCAGAAAGCAAAGAAAATTTTCAGTCACATACTCACAATCTTAGTATATACAGATAACAATGGGAGCTTAACAAATTAAACTATGCAACAAATTCAGTGTTCAGAACATTTAAAACAGAACATATTAAACATAATGGAAGGTCCTTAAAACCATAAAATGGAACGAAATAAATAATTTTAAACAAAATATAAACAATATTACATACCTTGTGCAATATATCCATATGTGCCTGCAAGAACAGTCCAATTAGCTGAGTTCGGGTTTAAGAACTTAGCTATTCCAAAGTCTGAAACACATGCCTCATACCCTGCATCCAGCAATATATTCTTGCTCGATATGTCTCGATGTACAATCGGTGGCAAGCAATCGGGGTGCATGTAACAGAAGGCATGAGCCACACCTTTCACAATATTCACTCTTTTACTCCACCCCAGTTCTTTAGCTTCTTCGTCTTTGCTCATTACTGTGGCCAAACTACCCTTTTAAAGATACTCATACACCAGAAATGAGTGTCGCCTATGTGAACAAAAATCATAGAGCTTCACAATATTGCGGTGACGCATCTCAGTTAGCGTCTGGATTTCATTCAAGAATATTTTTTTTTGAAGATTCTTGTCATTAGTGCATAATAGATGGAATTTCTTCACCGCTACTATGTTAGCAATTGAGCCACTGGTTTGTTCTTCCAATTGTCCTTCAAGTTAGTACTCTTGCTACTCTTTCTCTTTCCCTTTGTAAAGCCTTCCATTTGGTTTGAATCCATTGAGCTGTTCATGAACTATGGCCACTCATTGATTCATTTGCATCTTTTTCTATACTATATATTTATCTGAGGATTAGGCTATTGTGTGTGTCACCTTGTTTAGTATGTATAACAGAAACTCAGAACCTAATAAGAAAATTATTGATTAAACTTGCGTATGGGATAACGGTTAATGTTGTCCATCTTGTATCAAATTTAGGCTTCTTGTTTGTTTCTTTTTCCTTTTTCCAAAGGAGGCTTTGTTTGTATGTCTTGCTGAATTTGTTGAATGAACCTAAACTCTAACTGAAACTACCAAGATTTAATCAATAGATTCTACAAATTCCTATCTTTAACACTTAACTAAAGCAATAAACAATATATGTAAACGTTTTGATTTTTATTAACCATAAACGAAAGAAATCTTTTTTGATAATGTTAGCACACAAGTACTTTTGTTGTTTTGGGTAAGCGAGTTACGGGTTAATCCATCCCCTAACTCGAAAATTTATTGAATGAGAAAGAAATATTACAAGAGCGAAAGAGGGACGACGCCAAAATCTTTCACACGAAATAATACAAAGCAAAGAAACTAGAAAAGTTCGGAAAAACAACCCAAAGAAATGCTAATAATAGCTTGAGAAACAATTCAACAAAGCTTTCAAGTACCTTCAAGATATTCGATGAGCCAGCAGCCGAAAGCTCAGAATCCAACCTGATGCCCAAATAAGAGAACTCCAATGAAATACTTCTTTATTTTAGTCACAAAAGTACTCAAAAAAGGAAGCATCTAAGTCGATCGTTATTCTGGAAATAAGATATGCAAAGAGTGAAATATAAATGTAGGAAGAAGCATACTCTTTCATATTCAGTTTCTCAAATAGTCAAGCCATTGAGAGCAAGCAATTCACCACATGTTATCACATCTAGTGGGTTCGATAAATGCAGCCTTTGAGTTTCCAATTGTTGAGAAACTTGTTTCATTGTTGGACGAGATTGAGGATTGGAATTCATGCATGAAAATGCCATCTTCACAATAGAGAGCACTTCCTCTATAACTTGATCAGTGGGAGGGGATATGCGTTGGTCCAAAACTTCCACAATTGGCATTTCAATGGCTGGAAATGCAGTTGATGAGGATGATCCTGATGCTAGAGATGACAGAAGATCTCCCGGATGTCTTCCCATAATTATTTCCAATGTCACCACTCCAAAGCTATATACATCACACTTCTCATTTACCACCATTGTATAAGCAAGCTCTGCTCAGAAAGCAAAGAAAATTTTCAGTCACATACTCACATCATAGTATATACAGATAACAATGTGTTAATGGAAGCTTAACGAATTACACCATGCAACAAATTCAGTGTTCAGAACGTATAAAAAAGAACATAATGAAAGGTCCTTTAAACCATAAAAAGGACCAAATAAATAAAATGGAATAAAATAAAAACTGCATTACGCACCTGGTGCAACATATCCGTATGTGCCTGCAAGAGAAGTCCAATTAGATGAGTCTGGGTTTAAGAACTTAGCTGTTCCAAAGTCTGAAACACATGCCTCATACTCTGCATCCAGCAAAACATTCTTGCTCGATATGTCTCGATGTACAATTGGTGGCAAGCAATCAGTGTGCATGTAACACAAGGCATGAGCTACACCTTTCACAATATTCACCCTTTTACTCCATCCCAGTTCTTTAGCTTCCTCATCTCTGCTCAACATTGCAGCCAAACTACCATTTTCAAGATACTCATACACTAAAAATGAGTGTCGCCTATGTGAACAGAAACCATAAAGCTTCACTATGTTCCGGTGTCGCATCTCAGTTAGTGCCCTGATTTCATTCAAGAATACCTTCTGAAGATTGTTGTCATCATCACAGGGCAAATGGATTTGCTTCACAGCTACTATGCCAACAGTTGGCAAATTTGCTTTGTAGACGCTTCCATGTCCTCCTTTTCCAATGCAATACTTGGAATCGAAATCTTCAGTTGCCCTTACAATTACCTCATACATCGTTTTCCCATCAAACTTTAATATGGTTAAAGAAATTTGTTGATCAGTGTTATTTTCTTGTTGATGGTGATGCTCCTTTTTCCTTTTTGCAACAAAAGCAAATATAAAGGCTAGAAGTCCCAGTGCTCCGAGAACAGGAAAGATAATCAGAAGAACAAGTTTATTGTCCTTCTTTGGGCTTCCTTTGTTGCAGAGATGCAGGAAACTTGAGTTGCCACACAACCCCTTATTCCCTTGCAATGCTTCTCGAGAAGCACTTTGAAATGCTTTGATGTTGGGAAGGGGACCTTCCAAGTGATTGTAGGATACGTCAACATACGTTAGCCCATGCATGTCATCCATACTTTTTGGAATGAAACCAGAAAGATTGTTGTGGGATATATTGAGTATCTCCAAGCTCTGCATGTTGCTCATTTCTGCTGGTATCTGACCGTCAAGTGAGTTCTGACTTAAATCAAGTTTGGACAGCTGAGTTAACCTCCCCAGCTGAAATGGAATTGCTTGACCAAACTTGTTGTTGCTCAAATTCAAGTAATATAACTTGAGAAAGTCACCTATAAAGCTTGGAATTGAAGCATTGAAATTGTTTGCTGAGAGATCAAGATATTCAAGATCAGTCAATGACTTGAACTCTGAAGGGACACGACCTGAAAGCTTATTGCCACCCAACATCAGCTTCACTATTGAAGTTAATCTTCCAACCTCCTTTGGAATAGTCCCGACTAAACCATTTGAAGAAAGATTAAGCTCATGAAGTTGGGTTGCGTTTCCAATCTCAGCTGGTATAGATCCAGTAAGTTTGTTTCCCCCTATTCGCAGGGCTGTTAACTTTGGGCACAATCCCCAATTCGGTGAGATTTTACCATAGAGTTGATTGTCGCTCAAATCTATAAAATCAAGATTTGGATAAAAACCAAAGTCTTCAGACATGTTTCCTGTCAATTGGTTCCGGTCAAGGCGAACTCTGAATAAGCTAGTGCAGTTTTTCAGGCCTTCTGGGATTGGGCCAGTTAGATGGTTGGCGTTTGCTGAAAATTTCAGAAGAGATCTTGCTTGGCAAATGTTCTTGGGCAAATGACCCGAAAATTGGTTTATACTTAACTGCAACTCTGTCAATTTCTGGATGTTCCCTAGGTGTTGTGGAATGGAGCCTGAGAGGTTATTATAATTGAGTCTGAGACTGGCGAGGTTGGTCAGATCACCCAATGTTGTCGGAATTGAACCGCTGAGTTGATTGGTGCCTAAGTCTAGATTCACCAAAGATTTCAAGTTTCCTAACTCTTTTGGAATGGTTCCAGAGAGGTTGTTTATACGGAGATAAAGAGTGGCGAGGTTGGTCAGATCACCCAATGTTGCCGGAATTGAACCGCTGAGTTGATTGGTGTTCAATTCTAGATCCACCAAAGATTTCAAGTTTCCTAACTCTTTTGGAATTATTCCAGAAAGGTTGTTTGTATTGAGATAAAGAGTGGTAAGGTTGGTCAGATCACCCAATGTTGCTGGAATTAAACCACTGAGTTGATTGGTGCCTAACTTTAGATACACCAAAGATTTCAATTTTCCTAACTCTTTTGGAATTGTTCCAGAGAGGTTGTTTGTATGGAGATAAAGAGTGGCGAGGTTGGTCAGATCACCCAATGTTGCCGGAATTGAACCACTGAGTTGGTTGTTGTTCAACTCTAGAATCACCAAAGATTTCAAGTTTCCTAACTTTTTTGGAATTGTTCCAGAAAGGTTGTTTGTATGGAGATAAAGAGTGGTAAGGTTAGTCAGATCACCCAATGTTGCTGGAATTAAACCGCTGAGTTGATTGGTGCCTAACGCTAGATACACTAAAGATTTCAAGTTTCCTAACTCTTTTGGAATTGTTCCAGAAAGGTTGTTTGTATGGAGATAAAGAGTGGTAAGGTTGGTCAGATCACCCAATGTTGCTGGAATTAAACCGCTGAGTTGATTGATGCCTAACGCTAGATACATCAAAGATTTCAATTTTCCTAACTCTTTTGGAATTGTTCCAGAGAGGTTGTTTATATGGAGATAAAGAGTGGTAAGGTTGGTCAGATCACCCAATGTTGCCGGAATTAAACCACTGAGTTGGTTGTTGTTCAACTCTAGAATCACCAAAGATTTCAAGTTTCCTAACTCTTTTGGAATTGTTCCAGAAAGGTTGTTTGTATGGAGATAAAGAGTGGTAAGGTTGGTCAGATCACCCAATGTTGCTGGAATTAAACCGCTGAGTTGATTGGTGCCTAACGCTAGATACACCAAAGATTTCAAGTTTCCTAACTCTTTTGGAATTGTTCCAGAAAGGTTGTTTGTATGGAGATAAAGAGTGGTAAGGTTGGTCAGATCACCCAATGTTGCTGGAATTAAACCGCTGAGTTGATTGATGCCTAACGCTAGATACACCAAAGATTTCAATTTTCCTAACTCTTTTGGAATTGTTCCAGAGAGGTTGTTTATATGGAGATAAAGAGTGGTAAGGTTGGTCAGATCACCCAATGTTGCCGGAATTGAACCACTGAGTTGGTTGTTGTTCAACTCTAGAATCACCAAAGATTTCAAGTTTCCTAACTCTTTTGGAATTGTTCCAGAAAGGTTGTTTGTATGGAGATAAAGAGTGGTAAGGTTGGTTAGATCACCCAATGTTGCTGGAATTAAACCGCTGAGTTGATTGGTGCCTAATGCTAGATACACCAAAGATTTCAAGTTTCCTAACTCTTTTGGAATTGTTCCAGAAAGGTTGTTTGTATGGAGATAAAGAGTGGTAAGGTTGGTCAGATCACCCAATGTTGCTGGAATTAAACCGCTAAGTTGATTGGTGCCTAACACTAGATACACCAAAGATTTCAATTTTCCTAACTCTTTTGGAATTGTTCCAGAGATGTTGTTTATATGGAGATAAAGAGTGGTAAGGTTGGTCAGATCACCCAATGTTGCCGGAATTGAACCACTGAGTTGGTTGTTGTTCAACTCTAGATTCACCAAAGATTTCAAGTTTCCTAACTCTTTTGGAATGGTGCCAAAAAGATTATTTGAATTGAGATAAAGAGTGGTGAGATTGGTCAGATAACCCAATATGGTCGGAATTGAACCATTAAGTTGATTGCTGCTTAACGCTAGGTCCACTAAAGATTTCAGGTTTCCTAACTCGTTTGGAATGGTGCCCGATAGGTTATTTCGGTGTAAATAGAGAAAGATAAGATTTCTGAGGAGACCAATTTCTGGTGGAATTCTCCCATAAAATTGGTTATTGGAGAGGTCAAGATGAAGGAGTTTTGAAAGGGAACTAATTTGAGGTGGGATGACATCAAAGAGTTTATTGACCCTGAGGTCAAGATACTCGAGATTGGGAAAAGATGAGAATGAAAATTCATGTAGCGTACCTTGTATGCCAAAACTAACAATGGTTATATTGGTGACACTTCCAGCTGCGTTACATGAAATACCAGTCCAATTACATGGGCTTCCGTTTTCTTTGGGGACGATAGAAGAATTGGTGGCATTGGTATTAGTCGCGGAAAAGTATATCCAATCCTTGAACTGGTTATTGTGGGTGGTTCGATTTTGAAAGCTGGCTTTCCAATTGAGCAGTGCCTCTGCTTCAGTAGTTGAACTAGCAGAAGCAAAATGTGGGAAATAGTTATGTGATGAAAGGAGGTGAACGTACAAGAAAAGGATGCAAACTAGAGGGCATACTTCTCTTATAGTTGAGGATCTCATGGCTTTTGTTTATCTTGCTTGGGGTGTACAGACTACAAAGTATGTTATAGCTATTAAACCCAGTAGGCTTTATTTATAGGCTGATTGCACACATCTACTTTCGGCAATTGTGGTTTTTTTTTTATATATATACTTTTGGAGTTCCATACACTTCAAGGAGTCAAAGTCTTTGTCGCTTTGTATCTATAATGTTAAAACTGGACTTGTTAATCGCCGCGTCATTTACTTGAGTCAAGTCTTTACCAATAGCATGTATGTGCTTTGAGAAAATATGAAACACGAATCTGATAGAGTAGATGGAATTTTCGCATTCCTCCGCGGCACTTTATATGAAATGACTGGGAAATTTGTATCATTCATACATGTTAGGATTCCCAGTCAAGCGACTTTTAAGTCTTTGGTGTACAAATTGATATAGCTTTGTTAGTTGGAGCCAAGTAGTTGGTGTACAACAACCGAAAGTAAAGTTAGCTTCCAGGCTCCAATTCCAAACCTGCCTTTGATTTAATATTGGAGATATAACATGCAGGATTAATTTTTGTATGCTGTATACATTTTAAACTAGTCACTAATAATTATTTAACAAAAGTTATATTGGAGAGAAAAATTGTAAACTATTGATCATCTGTTTAAATGAAGTCGAGGCAAACTATAGCATTAAGTATTCTTATTTGGCCGAAGAGAGTGCTACATATATGCAAAGGAATACATTACAAACAAAAACTTTTAGGCATCTAATTAATGTTTACAATATCAAAGAGCAAAGCTAGCAGAACAAGAATACGTGTGATTGAAAATTCCCATTATCAGGTTTTTGTACGAGGGTGATTTCTTATTTCATCATATAAGAATCATAAGATACAGTGATGAAAAATGCTGGTAGAAAAACATCCATATCAATTTTGGTCTGTAAGAATATTTCACACGTACGATATTAGGAGTTTAGGACAAAAGATTAAATTTTTTTGGAATCTCTATTAATAAAGCCAGAAGGAAACTGGGATGGTTAAATTTTTAAACTACCTAAAATGCCCAGAGTTTATTAATTTCTATAACTCTTTAGAATGGATATCATGGTAATTTAAGAGATATGTCAAAATAAAAGGAGAGAATTCAGCAGGAGAGGAGAGAAAGAAGAGAGTTTGGGTCAGTTCCCGCACGATCTTCAGAGAGGAACAGAGAAAGAAAGAAAAGAAAAAAAAAAAAAAAAAAAAAGGAGTCGCCCCTTTTCTCCCAAACTGCCAGACCACGATCTCAGCACGATCTTCAGAGAGGAACAGAGAAAGAAAGAAAAGAAAAAAAAAAAAAAAAAAAAAAGGAGTCGCCCCTTTTCTCCCAAACTGCCAGACCACGATCTCAACAGAGACGACGACGTGGGGATTGATTGAACTACAAATGGATGCAACATTGGTCATCCCTATTCCAATTTACAATTCCCTTGAGAAAAGAAAACAAACAAGGAAACAAGAGCAGAGAAGAATCAAATCCAAAAGGAGGAGAAAATTCGTTTTGGACTGAGGTCAGACTTTTCCATTCATTCTCAAATCACCTTGGTCTTCTGTGTCTTTGATTGATATTTTATTTTATTTTATGGGTTTATTGTCTGGCGTAGTATTGCTCTCAAGTTCCCACTGTCATTGATCTCAGTACATCACTGCTCATCCCTCTCTCAAGAAAACGAAAAGGAGGACTACATCTCTATTATCAAAGCCAACGCCGAGCAAAGCAGAGCATAATCAAATCCAGACGGAGGAGAAAATTTGTTATTTGGAGGAGATAAATTGTTATTATAACGGGTAAGGTATGATTCGATTATGTTTAATTGGAAATTTTCAAATTGGGTACTCACTTGGGTAGTTTTCCTTTCTGGTTAATTTTCAGAATTTTGTTGTGATTCATTATCTGTTATTTGGAGGAAAAAAAATGTTATTATAACGGGTAAGGTATGATTCGATTATGTTTAATTGAAAATTTTCAAATTGGGTTTGTATTGACATCTCCCTCTTGGTTTTTATTCTGTAACTAATCACAGGAATTTAATGATCCCCGTGATGCTGACGACGAAAAATATAGCCTGAATGGTTGTTGATGGAGCCATTTAATTGTAGAGTTTGCCAGGGGGTATGTTCTTTTGATTGATTATTTCATATTTCCCAAACCTCGAATATGTAACTTGGACCTTTTTACTGTCATAATATCTGAACCGAGCCCTGTCTCTGCATTTTGTTTACTTTTTGTTAAGATTTATATTGAGTTACAAAAGGAGGAGAAGAATTTGGCTTCAGTTAAATTTTTAATCATAGCTATGGTTTATAATCTTACAATTAATGACATGTCTTCTCTACCATTTGCTCTAATTCAATCGTTTGCAGTAAATGGTGTTATGGTTTTTATATTGTTATAACAAGATGAAGCTGCACAAGCTGAAGTTTCGGCAATTCTTTGCTGTGTCTCAATACTTTCTACCTTTCCTCAGTACCATTACCCTGACCTCTCCCTCTTTGCCTTGAAATTCTAAATGTTGATGTATACTTGGATTAAAATTGGCAGATGTTATTTGAACTTTTATAAAGCCAATCTGCATATATACTTGGATGTCCAGAAATATTAAATAGGATTTTGAAGAGCTGCATTTTGTTGTAGTAGCATATCTCTATTAAGTGTTATGTCAGACCTTTGCCATAAGTTTGTAATTGTCTGACTCTTTTGAATTTTTCATTTGCATTGCTCATGGCATTGATTTAATATTTTTCTTTTTTGGTTTTCTTTTGCTGTACTCATACAAGAGATTCAATTTACTTTTGAAGGAGGGACTGATTATGGGTTCGGCTAGGTGAGTCTACTCAATTATTTTTCGGCTAGGTGAATTCTACTCAATTTACTTTTGTTTCTTCTGTTTTTCATTCAATTTTTGTTTTGGTTTTCTCATGGTATGATATATTTTTGATTAATAACACAGGGTAACCAATTTCTTTTTAAAAGAGGACAGATACAGTATCAACACATCTTGACAAGGTATGAACTATGAAGTGCTCGGTTGTACTTTTGTTTAGGCAAAAAAAAAGAGCTGATTGATTACCCTATAGTGATTAAACCCTATATATATGTTTCAGTATTTGACATGAATTAATCGTATGAACTTATTTTTTTCTAATTATTCTTCATACATTTGCTTTTGGTTGATACAGTGTTCCCTTTTCCTTTCTTACTTTTTTAGATTGGTTTATATAGAGATTTTGCATGTATGAGGATTAATGGTGCTTTGATTCTTTCATAGAGCTTGCTAATGAAGAGAGATGATACCAGTGAGGTCTCACAAACAAAACCAAATGAAGCCAGAGCAACTTCTCTCATTTTCCTTTCATCTTTCAGGTATTTCACTTATTTCTAAAATTCAATTCTTTTTTCTCAAATGTTAATTGTGTGCGTGATTGATAACATGGGGTAAAGTTTGAATGTTCCTAAAGGTCATTATAGTTCTTAAGTTCCATGTCACCAAGGTGCAAACTTATCAATGAAATCTCAAATGTGTCTGTCATGACTTTCAGAGCAATGGCAGAGCTATCACAGAATTCTAATAGTTACCTGCTAAGCTAAGTTTTGGTTTTTTTTTTTTTTTAATTGGGTTTACTTTTGCATCGAAACCATAGAGCAATTCAATACTCATATCAATTCAATACTTGACACGCTCAATTGATTTTTCAGATTTTATTATTGGTATTGTTCTATGTTTAAGCTATACAGAAAGTAATTAATATTAAGCTTGATCCATGATAGGTGCCGATTTTGAAAGAATGATACATTCTATAAGTTTTGTCACATTTTATTTCCATTGCAGATTAACATTGTCTTCAATACATCCAAGTCAATTGAACATGTACTGCCTTTATTTTGTCAAGTATTTGGCATCTTATTATAAGCTGCTATACTCTTCTAAGTTAATTTTGGTTCAATTTCAGTTGGGGTTTTTTATGTCTTAAATTATAGTTTGGGTTGTGCAAATGTTATACTGTACTTATTCAGTGCGGGAAAAGCCTGATATGAGAGTCAAGCTACCAAATTAAGATGATTGTTTTCTGATGAGTTCCCTCTGCTGCAGCTGCAGTTTAGTTGGTTCACTAGATGAGTTGGTTCACTTGGTTGCTACTAAATAAGCAATAGAAACAATGGAAAAGGTATGTTTACAGTCTCTAGAAGAGTTGGTTGGTGATTTTCCTATTTTGCCGCTTCAGTTTAGTTGCTTTACTAAAGGAGTTTACTAAATGAGAGGCTGCTCAGCAAGTAATAGAAGCATTAGTAACATACTGTGAGAATTATATCGTGTAAGGGTAATATGATTGAAAGACAATTATTTGTTGGTGCAGGATTGATAAGATCATATCTAATGCTACTTCTTTGGGGTTGCAGAACCTTGATTTTCATACGCTTCAGGTGAGCTATTTCATACAATCATACTATATGTACAAATACTGGTAAATAGCATATTTCAGCTACGAGGACTTCGACGATTTTTTCTTTGTTTTTAAAATATTCCTAGAGTTGTAGTACTTGGACTTCACCTGATACCGCTGGTTGAATTAGGGTTTAGCTTCCTACTTCTTTTATGTGTCTAGGAATTACTTTGGTGTACTGTTCTATATTGATATATTGCATCTCTTTTTATGTAGGAGACAACTCTTAAAAGGTTTGGGTATAAAAAAACAAAGTTTGTGCTGCATCAAATTCATATACAAAACCAAGGTAGATCCACAAAGGCGACTCCTACAGACTATGCATCCGTTAAGGATCCAAGCTATGAAACCAACATAAAAAACAAGAGCAGCTACAGCTGGGTAAAAGCATGCACAGTACCACCAAGTACTGATCCATTGTTACCAGAGGACACCGTTTGATGCTTGCATGGTTTAAAAGCAACTAAAGTGCTCATGACTATGGCCCAGTAGTTTGTCTTTGGTCATAGGTAAAGTAAACTTATATCACCTTAAGAATGCATGAATTTGAAAAGTATACTTTTCTTGCAACCTATGATGATGAATATAGAAGATATTGTGTTTTGGAATGTACAAATATGTCAACTATTTTTTCGTACTTCAAATTTAATCATACAGATCAATGATATTCATGAATTGCGTGATTGCACGCTCTATGCCATTCTTTTCATAGACCAATAAGGGATTAAACTTTGCAGGGAGACTAAAATTAAATTGTTTTCAATGTAGCAATACATAAATTCCCTATGAGAATAACATAAAAAAAAAAAAAAAATATTGTAAGGACAATAAGATAAAATCGGTTTTAAAAAAATAGTGTGGTCATTGTATCTTCTTCTTAAGAGATATTTTTGGGTTTTGTTACCTTCCGCCTAGAAGTTTGGGAATAATGCAATCAAGCATTATTTTTTCTAAACTAAGCTCTCATTTGTTAAGTATTTTGTAGGAACAAGCACAAGACAAATGGATCAAAGGGAGTGTGTACGTGCGAGCCATCAAGAATGGAGAGACTCTATGAGTCCTACACAACATCAAGCCTATTTGGCACGACGAAGAGCACTTTCTCGAGGAAAACGACCGGCGGTTGAAAGCGTGACTAATAACGGACGAGACGAGGGCCAAAGTAATAGGGATGAGCTTGCTCAAGGTATTTTTAATTGTTAACTATGACACTTTACATTTTATTCTTTTTCTTTCTGTGTGTAGCACTACTACAATTTGAACCGATAGATACTATAGTCATAAAATGTATGGACACATGTCTTCAGTATTGACAACTTTAGTAACAACAACAATCTTATAACTAGGAATTATAACTTTATATTTGTTAGTTGGAATTACAAAAATTGACGATTTCTTATTATCCATGTTAATAGAACGTACAGACAATGAGAACACAAGTTCAAGAGCTTCACCCTATTCCTATAACCATGACCAACAGTCTTCTAGAGTGCGCCTAACGCACATAAGACATTTAGCCCGATCATCTATGTCTCGAACAAGCAATGTGGTCATTCAGAATTATGTGCATGAGGCCACAATGGATAATCGCGTTGAAGATCACAACAACAGTGAGGATTTGAATAATCGGGAGGATCGTGACAACAACACTGAGCTACATAATAACCAAGAGAATCACGGGCGAGCCAGTGTTAACCCAGTACGACGTACAAGGAGGGCAGTAGTAAATTACAATTGTGCTAGAGATTGCCACGAAGGATGTGGTGTCCCATTTTTCCGATTTTCAGCACTAAGAACATGCCCATACTGTAATGCAAAGTTATTCCATCGAGAGACATTTAATTTGTGTTGTCTAAATGGAAAAATTGTCTTGCCGCTAATACCGAGTCCTCCAGAAATGATCCAACTCTTTTCTAATCAAACAGATGTGGGTAGAAAGTTCAGACAAAATATTCGAGCCTACAATAACGTGTTTGCATTCACTTCAATGGGTGTGCATCTTGATGAATCTATCAATGCACAACACCGTGGAATTTATACTTTTCGTGCTCAAGGTTCGATATATCATAAGATCGGTGGACTTTTACCAAGTGAAGGGGCGAGACCACGATATCTGCAAGCTTACATTTATGACACTGACCATGAACTTGATAATAGAATGTCCGAAAGTGCAGTTTTAGACAGGACACTGGTTGAGAAGATACAACATATATTGAATCTCTACAATCCATTTGTACGCCAATTTCGAAGTCTCGGACAACGCCAAGACTTGCCTAATTGTAGACTCATCATAAAAGAACAACCTTCTGATCAACGCCAATATAGTTTACCATCTACATCACAAGTGGCGGCCATTATAGTAGGAGCGGGGGACATCAACCCCAAGCCTAGAGATTTAATTGTGCAAACAATTAGTGGACGACTCTGGAATGTCAAAGACTCAGTTGGATACTATGACCCCATGCAATATCCATTACTATTACCTTATGGAACGTATGGGTGGGATATCAATACTCATGATGAGAATGGAAGAGATCCATGCAATATCCATTACTATTACCTTATGGAACGTATGGGTGGGATATCAATACTCATGATGAGAATGGAAGAGATCCATGCAATATCCATTACTATTACCTTATGGAACGTATGGGTGGGATATCAATACTCATGATGAGAATGGAAGAGATATGACATGTTGTGACTTCTATGCATATATGTTACAGGTTAGAACCTTTTTGTTTTTATCCCACTTAAGCTTCAAATGCATCAAAAACAAGCATCTTTCTTACAAAAGTTGCTTACAAAAACTTGATTTTCCAGATGCGCACCGGATATGAAAATCCCTTACTCCGAGGCGGACGCCTCTTGCAGCAGTATGTCGTTGACAATTATGTGAAAATTGAATCACAAAAGCTCAGATGGGTCCGCAGTCATCAAAAGGAAATTCGAAGCGAAATTTATCAAGGACTTCGAGACTCTTTAATTTCAGGAGAAAACAATGCCGGTACGTATGACATATTATTTCGTTCAACCTAAAGTTTGAGACATGTATTTTTTTTTAAAAACGGTTGAACGTAAACATAATCTATATTCACAATTGCTTAGGTAATGTTGGTCGTAGAACCATTTTGCCATCAACATTTGTTGGAAGCCCACGTGATATGTACCAGCGTTACCAGGATGCAATGACTTTGGTTCAAAAATATGGTAGACCAGATTTGTTCATCACTATGACGTGTAACCCAAATTGGGAAGAAATTAAAAATGAGCTCCTCCTTGGGCAAACATCTCATGATCGTCCTGATTTAGAGGTAAGGGTATTTCATTCAAAACTTGAGCAACTGAAAGAAGACATCATCAACAAAGGGGTATTGGGAAGAGTTGTTGCTCATGCTTTTGTAGTTGAGTTTCAGAAACGCGGCCTACCCCATGTACATATGCTGGTCATGTTGGCGGAAAACGATAAACTCAACAATCCTGAAGATTATGACCGCATTGTTAGAGCTGAAATACCAGATAGAGATGAAGAGCCTCAACTTTATAATCTGGTGTTGAAGCACATGATTCATGGTCCATGTGGAACTTTAAACCGAATGTCTTCATGTATGAAAAATGGGATATGTAAGAAAGATTTTCCAAAACGATTTTCAAGTTTCACCGTGCAGGGGAACGATGCATATCCTATTTATCGAAGGCGAGGAAGTCTTTTACCAGTCCCTCTATGTAGAAGTGGAGACACAATGGTGGATAACAGTTGGGTTGTTCCTTATAACCCGTGGTTGTTGCTACGGTATGATTGTCACATCAATGTAGAAATATGTGCAAGCATAAAGAGTGTCAAATACTTATACAAGTATGTCTACAAAGGTCCTGATAGAGTAGCAATGCAAGTGCAATCTGACTCGGAGATCGATGAGATAAGACAGTTTGTTGATGCAAGGTGGGTTTGTGCACCAGAAGCGTTATGGAAGATATTTAAATTTGTAACAACCAGACTGTATCCATCAGTCGAAAGATTACAAATACATCTTCCGAACATGCAGCAGATAAGATTCGATGCTAATGAAACTATAGAAGACATTTTAGCAGATGACCATGCACAAAAGACTATGCTTACTGAATATTTCAACAAGAACCATAGTGAACGGGAGGCAAGAAGACATTTGTATCGAGAATTTCCTCAATTTTATAGGTGGGATAAGCAACGCAAAGTTTGGGAAAAAAGAAGAAACAACTACAAGGTAATTGGGAGAATTTATAGTGTTTCACCCTTTGAAGGTGAAAAATTTTACTTACGTGTTCTTCTCAATCATGTAAGTGGACCGAAATCATTCAGTGATTTTCTTAAAGTCGATGGGGTTTTGCAACAAACATTTAAGGAAGCGGCTGAGAAACGAGGTTTGCTAGAAGATGACAACAGTATCCGACAGTGTCTGTTGGAGGCCTCTGCTATTAGAATGCCATCAGCTTTAAGAAGACTGTTCGTTACAATTTTGGTGTACAATGAACCAACTGGTGTTCGAAGATTGTGGGATGAATTTTATTCTTTCATGGTTGAAGATTATACTTCTTCGAGTGATATTGACAGCAATTCAGTAAGAAACAGACTACTTCGGGATCTGAACAGAATGCTAGAACAATTCGGCAAGGTTATAAGAGAATTTGACTTGCCTGAAATGACAAGTGAGCCAGAAGGTCAAGGAATGCCAAGATGTATCGAAGATGAACTTTCTATTAATGTCCCTCAAGAAGATATTGAGGCAATTGACCGCCTAAACACTGATCAAATTATCGCATTCAACACCATAATGGATGCGGTTGAGAGAGGAGAAAGTGCATTATTCTTTGTCGATGGTCCTGGAGGAACTGGGAAGACGTATCTATATCGTGCGTTGTTGGCACAGTTAAGAAGGATGAATCATATTATCTTAGCAACAGCATCATCTGGAATAGCAGCAAATATATTACCCGACGGGAGAACAGCTCACTCTAGATTCAAGATTCCACTCGATGTAGATGCAACATCCAGGTGTTCCATTAGTAAACAGACTGAACTGGCACAATTGATACAAGATTGCACTGCAATTATTTGGGATGAGGCACCGATGACAAATCGACATGCCTTTGAAGCACTTGATCGGACTTTTCAAGACATATTGAACGTCAAACTTCCGTTCGGTGGAAAAATAGTGATTTTTGGAGGAGATTTTCGTCAAGTCCTTCCTGTTGTTCCTAAAGGAACTAGGTCTCAACTCATTCAAGCATCTATTGTGAAGTCAGCATTTTGGGATCAGATAAGGATATTGAGACTGAAACAAAATATGAGGTCTATAAATGACCCCCAATTTGCCGAATTTCTACTTCGTGTTGGTGATGGGAGTGAACAAGTCACCAGTGATGAAATGATCAAATTGCCAGAATGCTTGGTGGTTCCCTGGGAAAGCGAACAGTCTATCCATCAAATTATTGATGATGTTTTCCCCAATTTAAATGATCATGTCAATGATGCAAGATACATGGTCGAGAGAGCATTGATTACTCCTCTAAACAATGATGCAGACATGTTAAATGAGAAGATAATTAATATGTTTCCAGGTGAAGAAATTATCTTACACTCATTCGACTCTGTTGAAGATGACACCAGAAATCTGTACCAACCTGAGTTTTTGAACTCAATAACCGTGGGAGGGCTCCCGCCTCATAGGCTGACTTTGAAAAAAGGTGCTCCAATCATGCTTCTAAGGAATATTGATCCAAATTTGGGGTTGTGTAACGACACGAGATTGTTATGTCGCGGTTCGTACCAAAATCTGATTGATGCTGAGATTCTTACAGGACAATCTGCTGGGACTCGAGTATTTCTCCCTAGAATTCGTATGAAAAGTCAAGAGAGCGCTGGGCTACCCTTTCAACTAATAAGAAAGCAATTTCCGGTTAAATTGAGCTTCTCTTTGACCATAAATAAATCTCAAGGCCAGACTATTCCACATGTTGGAGTTTACCTCCCAGATCATGTTTTCAGTCATGGACAGTTATATGTGGCGTTGTCTAGAGGAGTATCACAGTCAACCACAAAAATTTTGGTTAAAAAATGCTCTGTGGTTGGTGAAGATGGCGTGTTTACTAAGAATGTCGTATTTAAGGAAATTTTGCTTCACTCTAATACATCTTCTTCATAGGTATCTCAATGAATAAATGTCATTAATTTTTTTTTAATATTTGATTGAACGTGTTTTATTACAACCTTTAAGTTTGTGTACTTCTTTTGTTTTGTAGGAATGGTACGAGATAGGCGCCCTCACAAGAAGAAAAAGTTGCAAAAAGATAAGTAAGTTAAGAATGTAATATGGGCTATGTTTTACTTAGTACATTGATTTTAATATAAAGACTAAGAGGAGAATTACTATTTTAAATTTTTATTATTTGATCGTTAAAGACATATAGTGTTTATAATATTTCATATGTGTAAGTGTTAGGTAATGTGCAACACATCATCATTTTGAGTATTAAGCGACATTGACATACACAAAACATAACAGGAAAACCAATATACTCACGCGCGAGCGCGGCCCTTCCGCACGCGCATCGCGTGGGCAGGAAGGCTAGTTTTAATAAAGCACAAAGCATTAACAAATGATGGTCATGTTCTAGAACAAAACAGAGAGGAGAAAAAAGCTCACCACTCTTATGCCTCTGTAATGGCAACCCAAGTATGAAGGCTTGTCTTCTCTCCAAATTCCCTCAAGGTCGACACAAGCAATTCCTCTTCACGAAATCTCCACGAGTTTACCTGAAGCTCACCAATATACTTTAATATCCCCTCAAGCACGAGCCCCCTTCACGAAATCCACTCAAGCTCACCACGATCAATTCCCAGGAAAGCAATGATGGAAGCCCAAAAGGAAAGCATAAAGAGCCAGAAGAATGAAATAGCTAATTAATAGGCGCTGGACCTTCTTTTGTACGAGAATGCGGATGTTGGCCATGATCAACTTCAACTTCAACTTGAATAGGGTTTCTGTCTTCAAATCGGTCTCCAAGTTCAATTGATGAAGCATCGTCGTCAAGTGCCAAGATTGGTGTTCTGTTTGGCAAGGAGTGAGTGAAGCACATTAGCTGGAGAAAAAGAAAATATTTATTGGGCCTCCATAAAGTCTGGGCCACCGACGAATTCTTAAGGTAGTGACCAGTAATCTTTTTCGGGTTTTGGACGAAAGTCGAGAAGCAGTGTGACCTGAATTAGCTCAAAGACATGCGTGTCCAAATCAAATATATGAAGTGTGATTTCGCAACAAAATGGTTCGAGACCTGAAAGAAAGATAAATGTGTCCAAATATAATGACACCAAAATCTACATGCTCAAATTTATGAATTACGATCAGTTTGATCCCTCAAAAGGGGTACGTAGGCAATCTAGTGACCCACTAGATACAACTACATATCTCAAATCGAATACTTGACTCCGCCAGATAAATTCAACCAATCTGAATCCTCGGCTCTACAGTCAGATTCACTCAAGCACCAGAAAATGCAAATCATTCTCAAAATGCTCAAAAGTAAACTCGAGGGCTTTAAACCCTCACAAACCCCTAAACACAAATTCTAAGTAAATGGGTCATCTACCCATTTAAATCTCAAATGCCTGGAACTACATGTGGTTTGATCCATCAAAGAGTATGTAGGCAATCTAGAACCAAATTTATCTAGATGCAACAGCGTCCTAAACATAAAATCGAATTTATGGTTCTCTTACACCAAATTCGTCCAAACACTACTCACATTCCAAAATCAAAACCCTCCATTGAGTCATTCACTCATTGGAACTCTTGAACTACGAGTGGCTTAATCCCTTCCAGGGTACGTAGGCAACCCAACATGAATTTCGGGTGCAGCAGCAAAAACAAACAAACTCACATTGGTTTCTTTATAAGTGGAATCAAAGGGTTTTCCCTCGTAATAAGGGATTGTAATTAAGAGACACATTCTGTCTTGAATGCCTCAAACCCGAAATAATTAAAACTCTATTCCAGTTTTTGAACTAGGAGGTTCTCTATTTCGAGTCTCTTTTTCACCATCAACGCATACTTGGGGACCAAATTTGTCTCAGGAATCGCTGCTAATTTGCACTTGAGAGATGTCTTATGAATCTTATCCCCGTACACGCAGGAGAAAGGCACAAAACTTCCCTTTTCGCTGCATAGCCAACCGTGAGCAGCCCTCAATGCAGCTCCTAGGGAAGCTGAATCTGTGCAGAAGACCATGAATATTAAATGGGGTAAAAATACATATAATCAGTATAAGGACGATCTATGAGATAAACATGGTGAGAAGTAGTTTTGGTAATCATGTACACATTGAGTATCCTAGATACAGATATAAAGAGATTTGGTACTTCATTTGAAAATGGGAATGACATCAGAAGGTGTGCAATGCTTACCAGGTCTTTCAACTGTGTAGACTTCACATCCAAAGATATTTGCTGCTACGCCCAGGATGTGGCAATTTACAGACCCACCTCCAGTAGCTATAATTCGTTTTGGAGGGCAAGGCATTCCAAATCTTTCTGCATGACCACGCATTGATAGGAATTGTCCCTCTATTACTGCTCGGCACTGCAAAGAAGTCTTTCTTAAGAAGAGTTATGTAAAATATCATCTACCAATATGAACCATGACCAATTACAAGTACAAACCTCAGCCATACAGCCAAAATCCTGCTGCTCTTCACGTACTCTCACACCCTCCAAGGTATCACCCGTGAAATTTTCAAGAACGTACCGATGGTAACCAACTAGAAACACAAAATGAAGTTATTTCTAATTTCTTGCTTATTACTTTTGAGATAGAATTTTAGAAATATATAGGTAGAAGGCTGATTATCCATGCCACACAGAAAGCTAGATATATCATCTTTTTCAACAGTGCAGAAAAGAAAACTGAAACCACAAGGGAAATAATTCCGGAACCAACAGTGTAGAATTAAACTCGCTTATAGATTTGAATATTAGTCTCGGTTTCAGCTTATGTAATTCCCCAAATTATATTAAGAAACCAGCCAACTAGTTTAATTGATTGTAACTAGACTGAAATTGGAGAAACATCATGTAATTTTAGAGAAAACCAACACAGGAAATAAGGCAAATCACAAGGATAAGCCAAATATGGAGGCTTATTAGTGTTGAGATATAAATCTCACATGGGAGAATGGGACCTAGCCTGTAAGTTTTTATGGGTTGGGGCTACTCCATCCATTGCCAATTGATTTTGGAATGGAACCTCAGACTACTTTTTCATGGTATCAGAGCGAGTTACCCTCGTGTGTGCTCTCTCTCTCTCTCTCTCTCTCCCTCCCTGAGCCACACAGACTTCACGTCACTCAAATAGTTGTCCACGTGTATAGCTTGAAAGTTCGCCACACGTGCGGGAGCGTGTTAAGATATAAATCCCATAAGGGAAAATGGGACCTACCCTGTGGGTTTATAAGGGTTTGGGCTACTCTATCTACTGCCAATTGGTTTTAGATTGGAACCCCAAAATATTTTATCAATTAGTTATTGTGAATGAAACTACAAGTATAAATACAGAAATTATGAAAAGAGCCCAACCTGGAAGTGGGGGAAGAATTTCATGATCTTTGTAGTAGAAACCCATCTTTCCATCTATAACAAAAACTATAATGTAAAATGGATAACAGATAACAATAATTCCAGATAGAAAGAAGCTCAGATAATATACCATTAAGAACTGGTGTATGTGTAAGGTTCGAACTGAATTCCTCCCAATTACTACGTGCATGCTGGTTGCGAATATCTATAACAGAGATTCAGGTCATATAAGAAGGTATATTTCAATTTGAACCGAGACTCATAGAAAACGCACGAGCTATACCTTCACGAGTTAGAGACCCATTCTTGTAACACAACATTACCATGTAGCCTTTTGTGTCAACAGGATTAGGGAAAACATGTCCTTCCAACCCAGGTTGAGCATTATCAGTAATCCCAAAGACCTGAGCAATAAAAATAGAAAAATAACAACAGAAGAAATCACAAAGAATGCAGAGACATAGAAGCTTGATCAGTGACTTTAAAATAAATATTTGAAATTCTTATCATGATACATGAGATATAATACTTTTTCTGAATGTAACTTATTATACCATTGCCCTATGCTCTCCAAGATAATGCAATTGGCATGGCAGTGGATTCCCATGTGGTAATATTTCTGTTTTGCTTTTGTTTGTTATTAAAGGATGAGGAACGAATATTGACTGAGAAAAAAGAGATGGGGGGAGAGCATGAAGACATAGAATAACTTTAGAACAAAAAACACTGCAAAGCCTTTGAAATTGTTCCAGGATTTAGGTGTATTAGAATTTAATTTCCTTCTCTCAAACAAGCCTCATCTCCCTATCACTCTTATTCTTCTCCAAACACAAGGACTTTAACCCAGCAAACCCTATGAATTACTACTTCCACTTACAGTGTCGCTTGTGCCAAGACTCATTGCAAGATCCCCAGGGGTACTTAGTGTTAAGCCTGCACATCAAAAGTTCTTCTGCTGATAAGTTAAAACCAACCAAAACATAGGAAAGCCTCCTACCAAATGAAAGCATAAACTACAGCACAATTTTGAAGACATTTCACCAGTTCATTGGAAAGCTAGAGTACTACTAAAGTGAAGAAGTGAATTAAAGGATCTGCTTAGGAAATAAGAAAATCACGCACCTCTTCTCAAAAACAAAAAAAAGAAAAAAAAAAGAAAAAAGGTAAATCAGGCACCTGCAAGGCTGTTAGGGTTGTCCCCTGACCACTGAATAACCAAGCAATTCTTGTTGAACTTATATCTGAAAGGAGAGAGTAAGACACTAAGTATACATAAATACAAAATAATGACAGCGGCAGAGTACATAGTTCTTTCAATTTTAAAGCATCCATAACCAAAATTTGTAAGGGTAAGATTGTAAGAACATAAAAAATAAAAATAAAAATAAAAATAAAAAAATAATTAAAACAACATCAAAAACATCACAACTGCATTAAAACAAATAAATAAAATTGTCACTAACCTTTCTACGAAATAGGGGGCAATGCGACCAGCGACAGCATGTGCAGGTGCCAGTTTTCCAAGTTTTTCCTCCAAACCAGGGGCAGTAGCCTTCAATAAACATACACCAAGAAACTAATTAAACTGGAACAGTAAACTGATTACAGACTCGGTAAGATCACTGACAATGAAAAATTACTGTTATAGCAACAGACCTCTAATACTGTTACAGACCAGGCCCTTTTCTTTATATCCATCAAGTTCATCCCTGCACCGTCAGTTTCGTCAATACATGCATATCCCCCAATTAGAAGAGATGCCATAAAAGAACTAACGAGGGAAATCCTCTCCGTGTTGTTATAAACTTCAGGATGTGTCTCAAATATTTTCTTGATCTGAGGTCCTGTGAACCTTTCGTAAGCACGTGATCCTGTCAGTTTGGACAACTCTAATGCTCCACCAACAGCATTCTCTAATTCCTTACACTGTGTTGTGGTGCTGCTGTCCATCCATACCGGCGATTCCTTTACAGAGAAAGCATCATTGAACTGATGCATTAGTGGCTTCTCAGGGTCCAAAGATGATAATATTGAAGAACTCCCTTTCTTCCAATATACACTCCCATGTTGCTGCCCACTACCAGAAACAGCAGCAATCTTCGCAAAATTTAAATTAGATTTCAAAAGTCTATCAAGTACGAGATCTAGAGCTTCTATCCACATCAAGGTGGGGGAAACAATTCTCCCATTTACCAAGGGGTCTCGGTAAACTCCATCTTTGGTGTTGTAATGGGGCAATGCAGTGTCAAATTGGATAAACTCAGTAGTAACAATGTTGAGATTGGAGTCTAGCACAGTTGCCTTCAACGACCTTTAGAGTACAAAGCAAAAAATAAATAACAACCGAGTTTAACACAGATAAGATACAAAGCATTCGATTCCATACGTAAATCAAATAATCAGGATCAAAGATTAATCCCCTAAACCAGAAAGGGGAAGATAATCATGCCATTTTTCTACAAAACAAAAAAAAAAGGGTTCACATTCGAAAAGGGCAAAGAAAGGGACTTTCAACTCTCCCCATAACTATTTCCCATATTGTACAAAACATTCTTCTTCCATACTCTGAAAAAGGATTCCCTCTAAATAAAAAAAGAGCTCCTAGACTCTGTCATGGCTATTGTCATATCTATTGTTACACTCACACACGTACCATTATTGCATTTAGTGTAATTCTGGCATTACATATATCTAAATATGCAAGTGATCATACTGAATACATCAGTTGATCACTAACTTTGTAGTGATTGAAATTGTGGAATTTCATTTTTTATATCTAATAATTGTGTATGTGATCATATACCCAAAACAAAGACATATAAAGAACACACAGAATCATCAGTTTGATTGAAAATGCAATGACACTAAGAGAACCCAGAAACAAAAATTCAATTTGGTAAAGTGGGCATGTCTAATTCTGATGAAAAGCAGGTAAAAGAGTGAGGTGGAATTGATAAACATACTGAGTGGAACTGTCAAACCCAAGAAAATAAGAGTCGTCAGGCAACGAGTAATCCGCCATTGTAGCAAAGCTGTGAAAGTGAAGAAATTTGGCAGTCTTGATTGTATTTAAATAGTGGGAATTCGGATAAGGATTAAATAAAGATTTGGATGAATTTTTTTTGGTTACAAGATTTGGATGAATTTGGATAGAGGAAGGAAACGTTATAAATATATTGGGAAATCAATTTCAATAATATAAGAGTTGAAGTTTACGTTAAATACGGTTGACGCTTTTGGATTGAAAAGATCACTGTAACAGGATAGATATAAGTTTTTTTTTTTTTTGATACGGGTATATCATTTGAGAATCTCGGAATTTCTTGTGTCTGTTTAGAGGAAAATCAAAACTCTCGTACTATTTACTTCTTTCCTACTACGGATACGTGGTAGATTAGGACACAGAATCATCAGTTTGATTGGAAATGCAATGAAATTACAGAAGGTAATACCATTGTTTTTTTATACGTAACAGATACGTTGTTTAGGCCTATATGATCAAAATTCTTCTCCAAGAGAAGCAAATGCCCAAGTCATGAACTTTTTTATTGTTTTGTTAGAAACCACAAATACAACTGATAATGAACAACTACTGGTTTGTGAGCTGTACTCTTCTTCCAAAGTTTTAGCTCAATACCATTAGTTAGCGTTCTCTCTGGTAACCCTGAATCCGTATTTTAGTCAACTTAGATGATGCTAGGTAATAAACTAATAATGATTACTGGATAAGTGAATAACTGAGAAATACCATATGCAAGTCAAACCAAAAACGAATATATATATATATATATATATATATATACAGTGCGGTTATACCGCGGACGTCCGCATTTTAGGAATCCGTACGGATTCCGGCTTTTCGGCCGGAATCCGGTCACCGAATCCGATCTCCACCGTTCAGATTATAGGTATGCGTGTATAGATCAACCCTGTAAAATTTCATCCAATTCGGTGATCGTTTGATACCTCAAAATCGCGATTTACACGAACGGACAGAAATCAATAAACTGGAACCGTTCAGATTCCGATTGGTAAATCGCGATTTTGAGGTATCAAACGATCACCAAATTGGATGAAATTTTACAGAATTGATCTATACACGCATACCTATAATCTGAACGGTGGAGATCGGATTTGGTGACCGGATTCCGGCCGAAAAACCGGAATCCGTACGGATTCGTAAAATGCGGACGTCCCCATTTGAAAATATATATATATATATATATATATATATATATATATATATATATATATATATATATATTGTCAGTTCATATTGATGTTGCAAGAATCTCGTGAATCTCTTCTGGGCTCTGAAATGTCATTGATTATATCAGTGTAAATTGACAAAAAAAAAAAAAAAGACTATCAAATCTTATTACTGCACACTAAAGCAATTACATCCTCTATCGTCTGCTTAAAATACAGGATAACCTTAATCACAAAATATAACTAATCTATAATATAAGGAAGAACTTGGAATTACAGCTTCTAAAACAATCACTACAGGTGAGCTTGATTTCTCAACCGTCGGGTACGCACAAGCCAAACTGCTGGTGGCGACTTCTAGGAACTTAAAATTCAGCTAAACAATGGTACAATTTCTACCTGCAAAATGAGTTCAGTTCTAAGCTGATAATGTACAATGGCTGACGTCTTCAAGCAGCTCATCCTCGATGTGCAAAAGGGCATGGCCGCTGTTAAATACTCCACCTCCAAAAACCCTCCTCAAATTGGTCCTTGATTTGAAGGAGGGAAAATACCCAACTAAAGGGTAGGCTAGAGAAGAAGACAAGTTGATAGCAACAGGTATTTACCGAAATAGGTCTGGAAAAGACCACATGATGAATCTAGCAAAAGTGTCGGATTCCAAAAAATCAATATGGGCAGCCCTTCCAATGAATGTGTTCAAGTTCTTTCCATATGTGGAGGTGTCAAAGTTGATGTCACAACGCATGAACACTCGGTTCTCACAGTGAGGAGACCGTATTTGGTCCAAGCAGTCATTCAGCATTTCCAAAAAAACTTTACCCCTTTTCGAAAAGTCTACTGAAGCAGCCTGGCACATATCTATTCTGGCAGAATGGTAAGGAACATAACCATCCTGCGACACATGACCAATCAATGGTAG